>WKFP01013937.1:745664-767859 GCA_011057875.1 Pterocles orientalis
AGGCCAGGCTGGATGAGGCTTTGGGCAAGCTGGTCTAGTTGAGGGTGTCCCTGCCAATGGCAGGGGGGTTGGAACTTGATGATCTTTAAGGTCCCTTCCAACCCTAATCATTCTATGATTCTATGATTCTATGATTCTATATCACACCTCCAACCCATGCTCCCAACAATCCCCACTAGAAACCTCTTGGCAAAACTAGGGTAACTAGCAACCATTCTTCTGGTATTTCTGGACAACTAAGAATTAATAAGTAGAGACTTGGTGTACTAATTCACTGACAATAAGGCTTATCTAAAATTCCAATTAAGAGGTGAGGATGTTTCTATCACTGATATTACCACAATACAATCAATGAAGAACCACTGACTATGGGTCAAATGACTAGTGTCAAAGACTTAACTATTCAGCATGTCAAAAGTTACTTTTCCATGCAGAAAACAGATTGTCAATCAAATTATGAGAAAAATAAATGATCAGTAGGGAATTTAAAGACCCATAAGACTCCTTCCTTTGCCTCTTACTCTACAGTTTCTGTTACAGAATAACCATCTAAATCATTGCTTTGCAGCCATCTATGATGTCACAAAATACAAGGAGAGTCTTAAAAGATGTCAGAGGTAGAACTGTTTACTCACTGAACTGACAATACAAATACTTGGCTTGGGTACACATTGTGTGAAGTTTTAGAAAGATGCCCAACAACTGAGAAAACACAGGGAAAGTTTTTCTCAAATTAAAAGCATACCTAACTTTACACATAGTTCTTTACAACTGGTTTATGGCAGTCTTCTCGTTCACTTTCATGTTAATCATGTTGTTACTCTAGACACACGCACAGCTGAGAAATTTCAGCTCTTTCCATTTTCAAAATATTTAAACTTCAGTGCAGCTTCCTACCTACGTGAACAGAGCAGCTTTAAGTAACTATGGAACTCATCTGCCAGCTTCTGTCCAAAAGAACTAACACCATCTTCTGTAAATTACGTTCACATCTTGGGTAAGATTCAAGATCTGAAAGTACGTGTCGGGGGGGCAGGGGTGAGAAAAGGACAAACAGGAACAAAATGGGGAAACGTATTATATGCTGCCATTATAGTTTACTGCATTCCATCACACTTCTGCCCAGTCTCACCCTACAATGCAGCTAATGTGTAGCAGAAGACATTTTTCAAGATGTCTGGATGATTCAGCAAAAACTAACCAAAAACATAACAAATACCCCAACTATTTACCAGATGGTTTCAAACATTTCAGCTATGAAGAAGTATCTTTATATTTGTAAACAGTGGACAAAATTGAGCTTGAGATTTAAGAGTAGCCCAACAGCTATTTGGTACCTACATGAAATGAATTGGTGGCCTCAGTTCAGTTATCCTGGAGGTCTTATCTATTCGAGTGTAGAGTACTGAAGGTAACATGTATGATAAAGAAAACAGACTTTGTGGATTCTATTCTGGATTTCAAACATGTGAACAGATATTTCCTGTAAGTTTTGTAATATCAGCTAGTGTGAAGTAGCTGATTTTACAATATACTTCGAAATGTACAATTTTTTCAAAATCTGAGCTTTAGTATGAGGGAGATACTCAGATACAGCACATATAATGAAGTTATGAAATAATACTTTGGGCTTTATATTTAAAGATTACAATCACACTATAAATTCAGTGAAGTTTCAATATGCTATGAAGTTTTATCAGCTGGATTCCTAGGCAGTCTCTCTTCCAATTACACATAATTAAGAAAAAGTAATTAAGAAGTCATCTAAGATTC
The DNA here is from genome assembly GCA_011057875.1 of Pterocles orientalis. Classification (NCBI taxonomy): domain Eukaryota; kingdom Metazoa; phylum Chordata; class Aves; order Pterocliformes; family Pteroclidae; genus Pterocles; species Pterocles orientalis. The sequence continues at coordinate 747,438 of WKFP01013937.1, forward strand.
CACAATTACAAAAACAGTCCGATCAGCTCTTTATCTGACTATTAAGCCAACCACTGCAAACTCCAGTTGTACTGAAACCTCTATTTAGCACTTTCAGAACACTGACATTCCTTTGTCTTCTTATCACCACCCCCACCCCCCCAAGATTAAGGAATTGTAACAGAAAGAATACAATGGCAATGAAACACCACTATCCTACTAAATATTTTTATACATCACATATAACATGTCTACCATGGCTTTTAAAAATATTTATTTCCCAAAGTGAATTATTCATGGCCTACTGTGATACTAATCTATTAAAACATGACTTAATGTAATATGAATCGTAACTAGCAAACAGTAAATAAAAGATAATGCTTATGTCTTTAAAAAAACATAAGGTTTTCTTACCACATATTTTACAGCACTTATGAACTGGTTATGAAAGAGCAGGTGTTGGGTTTCATCCTCTGGATTTGACACAGTGTAAAGCATTCCACAAATATTACAGGAAATAGCACCGAATCTCTTCTGTCCTGCATCCTATTAAAAAAAAAAGTATTTGTCAATTGCAAGCACAGTAAATTTAGTTCAGCAGAACTTTCATCTAAGCAGACATGCCTTTTATAATTTATCTTCTGAAAACTCAACACAGAGGCTAAAATGGAGTGAAACAGGAGAAAACAAGTACAGAATTTAGAATTCCATCTCTCAAAAACCCACGGTCTCAAAAGACACAGGCATCAGTCTACCCAACACTAAAATTAGCTCCCCTCCCATTAGTTTTGAACAAATGACTTTTCTTTCATTTTATGAAATGCAAAGAACATAGAATTCTTCGTTTGTTACCCTATTTGCAGTAAATAAATAATCTTCCACAAAGAAAATTCCCACATCCAGCCCCACACTATTTGGTTTTCCCTACAGATCTGCTGCTGCCTGTCTTTTGTTTGTGAGCTGCTTTAAGGCGGGACAAAGGTGAGCCATTTTCCTGAATGTCTGGAAGTATATTGTGAAAAACAAATGGTACAGAAATAATAATTAAGATCAGCAATACATCTGCAACAGCTGATAACTACCTTTTAGGTTTTTACCAAAACCAAATATTTCAAGGCAATCAAATACTATTATATTTTTTTATCCCTCTCTTCATTGATTAAAAGCCTCATTTAATATACCCTCAGGACTTAAGTCTTAATTCTTAATTGGAAACAGCTAACTATGATGTTTGACCTGCTATCTTAATTGCACACAGTTCATAACTTTTATTTTTCAGACACTGGATAGCAGCAACAATACAAATGGAAGACCATACCTGGTGGACAGCAGGATGACCATGAGCCAGCCCTGTGCCCTCGTGGCCAAGAAGGCCAATGGCATCCTGGGGTGTATCAGAAGGGGGGTGGTCAGTAGGTTGAGAGAGGTTCTCCTCCCCCTCTACTCTGCCCTGGTGAGACCGCACCTGGAATATTGTGTCCAGTTCTGGGCCCCTCAGTTCAAGAGGGACAGAGAACTGCTGCAGAGAGTCCAGCGCAGAGCCACGAAGATGATTAAGGGAATGGAGCATCTCCCTTATGAGGAAAGGCTGAGGGAGCTGGGTCTCTTTAGCTTGGAAAAGAGGAGACTGAGGGGTGACCTTATTAACATTTATAAATATGTGAAGGGTGAGAGTCAGGAGGATGGAGCCAGGCTCTTCTCTGTGACATCCAGTGATAGGACAAGGGGCAATGGGTTCAAGCTGGAACATAAGAGGTTCCACTTGAATATGAGAAAAAACTTCTTCACGGTGAAGAAGAGGGTGACAGAGCACTGGAACAGGCTGCCCAGAGAGGTTGTGGAGTCTCCTTCTCTGAAGACATTCAAAGCCCACCGGGATGTGTTCCTGTGTGATCTGACCTAGGGGTTCCTGTTCCGGCAGGGGGATTGGACTAGACGATTTTTCAAGGTCCCTTCCAATCTCTAACATTCTGTGATTCTGTGATTTCAGTGTTGTCCTAAAGGGTCATGATTCACGGATCATGAGCATCCCAGAGGTGTCCAAGGCCAGGCTGGATGAGGCTTTGAGCAACCCGGTCTAGTGGGAAGTGTCCCTGCCCATGGCAGGGTCTTGGAACTAGATGATCTTTAACATCCCTTCCAACTCTAACCATTCTATGATTCTATGATCCTCCTACTCTACAACCAACCAAATTAAGAGTACTACTCAGTGCCTATTGTTTGGCTATTTATTAATTAAAACAGTATCATTAATTTACAAGTATGCTCAGATTAAGGAGTCAGTGCCTAAAAAAGACTGAAGTGTCAGGTGCAGGGGGTGCCTTTTGCAAAGAGCAAAAGAATAACAGATTGAAGTCTCTAGCCAAAAAGGCATGTTTTAAGTTATGGCTTAATGCTCAAATACCTTTTTCTTCCTTTAACTACACTTGGAAGTTGAGTTTATGTAAGCAGCAATAAATGTTACTTTTAAGGTATTTTAACCTATATCACAAGTAATAGAGAAATAAAAGTTATTTTATATTCTAAAAGGATACTGTTTAAGCAAAAGACAACTTAGTGATTTTTAGAAGGAAATTGCTCTGCATGCACAAATTGCAAGTGCACAATTTGCAAGAAAACAGACCACCTCAATTTTGTTTTCTTAAAGCTGAAAATATTTCATAGTAAGAAAGCCTAATTTATAGAAGAAAGCATTCTGCAACACAGCAGAAGTGTTTATGAATCATTTCTTACTCCTTCCATCTTCAAATATATGTTTAAGTACATCTAAGAGAGATGACAGCTCAGTTCTCCACTCAACAGCAACTTATTTCAAGCGGTCATTAGTGAAATCTAAAACATAGGTATCTGTTTCTTTCCAAGAAGAGACTAAACAACTGGACAGGCAAACTCAGAGTTGAACTTCTCTTTAAGAGCACGCATACGGAACTCAGCCAAAAGAAAGAAGCTGAATCTGATAAGTCAGTGCTTTAATGGTATGGCAATTTATACATTCCTACTGTACACAGAAGGAGAAACAGGAGTACACTTGTTTTCTGAAGAAAAAAGGAAAGATGAACTCTGATTTGCAAAGCCAGAATAAGAGGAGGTTTCTAAAGGTGCAAAAACTAAATCCAACACATTTTATTTCACCTGCAGACTCCCTTTAAAGCAGCAATATAGTTCAAAACAAGGTACCCATCTGACCACCAAAATATACTACATTTCAAACTTTTACAGATTAAAGATGAAAAAAGGCAATTCAGCAGGAAGGATGACGTATGGCAATTATCTTAAAATGAACCAACTGAACCAAACTTAGTACTTTTCTATCTTGAAGACAGAGAATGTATTCTCTATATCTAGGGCAGGATAAGTAAAAAGGAAGTCTACTCTGTTGTTTGGAATATACTTCAAAAAAATAAGACACATAAATTAGACAATCAGCTACATAAAGCAACTCTTAAAATATTTAGCACATATCAGTACTGTAGTAAGTCTCACGAAATAACTTCTGCTCAAATGATCAAGAGGCTAAAGGTACGTAAGCTAAAATACGTATTACTTTACTACTAAAAATCTTAAGCCAATAAAAAGCTTAACTCTGTAGGAAGTAATAAAAAAATTTTGGGCAAGAATATCCTCAAAACTGTCAGGCTCCTTAGCTCATCCTATATTGCCCTGTAAATACATACGCTGTTTTGCAAGTCTCTAGGAACAGATTATTTCCCTGGAATAGTACAGCAATAATGTATTTTACAGTTCGAAATGTATCAGTGGGTTTGTCTTTCTTGGGGGATTTTTTGTTTGTTTTTTGTTTTTTTAAGGATTTCACTGGTACTACTATTTTTACTTGCATTCAGTTTTATCAGTGGGCTACACACATAGGTTAATATTAAAAACCCATTATGTGAATGTCAGAAAAAACATATTGTAGGATCAAAAGCAATCTTTTGAACTCTGTAGCCCTAACAAATGCTGACTACACTTTTTTAGCAAATACTTTACTACAGAGGGTAGTAAAGAAGATGGCCTTTTTGTGTAACTGAAGCACTATTTCAAAGCCACACCACAGGACATAATAACTTCAGGAAAAAAAAAATAAATAAAGCAGCATTGTAAATCTAACGCAGACAACAACAACAAAAAAAAAGGTCATGCAAAATGAAGTCAGGAATTGTGAAGAATGCATTTTTGTACCTTACCAAAGCATCTACAGAATCTGACTATTTTTAACCTGATGTCACTGCATCAGCAAAAGTGGAAGGGGGATGCATCAAGAGGGAAAAGTACTCCCAAACAATAATACTGCATTAAAGGATGCCACTCCTTCCCAATAGTGAGAGAGGGAAAAAAAACCAAACAACAAAACCAAGAACACCTTATGCACTGGATATTAGAGTAAATACAAACTTAAAACTTGGATTAGCGGGATGGGGGGGGGCAATCTCAACAAACATCAGATACTGCATACTGGAGAATAAAATGTCAACTTGTCACAACTAGAAAAAGATGTAAGCTGTCTGACTCTCAGAACTTAGAGAAATGTTTTTCAGAGCAATATTTAAGAAAATGTGGAGTTGTGGGCAGAAAAAAATGTTAGTCTATTTAAAACTCATTTTTCAAAACAGTAACAATAAAGAGCAAGGATGCTTTTATTTCCTAAGCAAATTCTGCATGTGTAGAGGGCAACTAAGCATTCCCAACATCTCAGGCAATCCTCATTAATATAGGCACAGGATAGTTGAGATCCAGCATTTCAAGGCTAACTGTAATTGAACATAGTGACAATGCTGTCTTAATCTCCAGAAGGTTTTCTTAATTCTGTGTTAGACAGAAAGAAAAGTCTTACCAATATCTTCTTTGAGAAGGTGCATGTCTGCTGATCCTCCACATGTAGAATAAGGAGCCCTGCAAGCAAAAAAGGCATTTGGTGCCTCTGTAGGAGATGAAAAGGGGCCCCTTTTTATTTTTTTCTTTTCTTTCTGTTTTTTTCCCCTCTCTCTTCAGACACAGATTAGGTCACCTCCTTCTTGATTACCTACTGTTAGTTAGAGGAATATCATTTTTTCCTCTAGTCTTCCCACAGAACAAAGAATAAAACCCAGCCATAGAAACAGGCAGGCTGGAAAGGAAATACAAGAAGAGCAGGAAGGAACACCACAAAGACTTTTGGGCTCTCCACAGAAAATGAAAAGGTCAAAGAATGCTATTTCAACAAAAGATGTATTCAAGACTGAAGCTGATAGGTAGATCCTCTTGCTGACCAGGAGGATCAGAAGACATGACCCAACTTTGAAATGAGTTTCACTTAAAAATGAAGACTGTGGAATTTAACAAAAAACCCAACCAACCAAGAAAAACCCCGAAGCATCACCAACACACATCTTTCTGAAAAGCTACTTTAGCCAAAGGATATAAATCAACTTAAAAGTTTCAGAACTGTGATACATCTAACCCTATTTATCATTTTTGAAAAATGAAAATGAAGGGTCATTATCCGTCATGAAATGTCCTCACTGGTCATTAGCTAAAGCAATATGAAAAAAATACAAAGTTACAAAATAAATCTGCACAATATTTGCAATGGACAATTGTTCTCAACCCATATAAAAATATAATCGAAGTACATTACAGGGAGTGTTCCAGTGTGTACTGGTTTTGGCTGGGATAAGGTCAATTTCCTTCACAGCAGCTGCTATGGGGCTATGTTTTAGATCTGTGACCACAACAGCGGTGGTAACACAGGGATGTTTTAGCTATTGCTGCACAGTGCTTACACACTGTCCAGGCCTTTTCCGTTTCTCACACATCTGTGCCAGCAAGTTGGCTAGGGGTGCACAAGAAGTCGGGAAGGAGCACAGTTGGGACAGCTGACCCCAACTGACCAAGGAGGTATCTCATACCATATGGTGTCATGCTAAACAATAAAAGCTGAGAGAAAGAGGGAGGAAAGGCGAGATGTTTGGAGCTATGGCAGTTGTCTTCCCAGCTGTTACATGTGATGGAGCCCTGCTTTCCTGGTGGTGGCTAAACATCGGCCTGCCAATAGGAAGTAGGGAATAAATTCCTCATTTCGCTTTGCTTGCATGCAAAGCTTTCGCTTTACCTATCAAACTGTCTCTCAACCCATGAGTTTTCTCCCCCATCTACTTGGGGGGAGTGAGCAAGCAGCTGCACAGTGCTTAGCTGCCTGCCCGGGTTAAACTACAACACAATGTTAGCACCCGTGGTGCTTGAATTCCTGTATCAGGTGCCCACCTAACCTTATAAGACATTCTCACCCTCAGGACAAAGGATACCAAACACAACCCAACTGAATTTGAAAAAGAAAGCTGGGCTGCTGAGGTGAAGTAAAAATGGGAAGGAGTGATAGTAAGAAAGGATGGCCATTACTGCCTCCATAAAAGCAGAGCTGTCCCAAAAAGTACAATTTGTATAGGAAGAAAGGAAGTGACTGCTCTCAACTACCAAACTCCATCCCCCGTCACTTATGCAGTAACCACTGCCTTGTTTTTACTAGGATTACAGGAAAAAAAAGAGGCAGTACTTAACTAATGCAAACAACAAAACATTGCCCAAAAGCCATTCTCCATTCTTCCGAGAAATTGTCAACCAGACTATAACAGTTTAAGGAAGAAAACAGCAACTTTACATGATTGTACCTTTCTTCAGGCTCCTAAGAAATCACTTTTACACTTATTATTTCCACTGAGGATTGTGTTTGCAGCTTAAATCAAAATATTTATTTCACGTATTACCCATTTCAGTCAAACAGGAAACTATGTTGAAGTTTAACCAAAATATACGTAAGGAAAAATTCAAGTACGATATCCAAATGTGATATCCAAGTATCCAAATGGTATCCAAATGTGTAAACTGAATTAGCCTACACATCACTTCTACATATAGCACTAACTAAAACATCAGAATCAAAAGCACCTTCCATCAAGCAATCCTGATCCATGCATTTACTGATACTTATAAAGATCATCTACATTTAATCATGTTTGCTTGCATCTGGGCATTAACTCAGATCTCTAGAAAGGTAGAAAACTCTCCATATACTATCTTTTTATCACTTCAGTGACTTATTTTTGCTGTTCATTCTTTTTACATGTTCTTTCCTAAAATTGATGAATATCATTTTCAAAAGACTAGCTTAATTTTCAAAGGAACATGTCTCCCTAGTGGCATAAAACTGAAGAAGTGTCCCTGTACCTCATAGCTCATTATTTAGAACATTCCCTTGTAGCATTAATGCTTTTATGAATTCCTATTCTTATGGTCAAAATTTTGTCCTAGATCTAGCAGGCAAGCAGACTTTTTACAAGAAGCAAACAACTGACATTTCTTGTCTTGGACGTAAAGCATATCTCATTTTATAAAAATTGAAAACATATGCTTTGCTCTTTTGTATTTCTTTCCATTTCAGAAGTTAAAGGAACAGATGAATTCACATTCAAGTTCTCATATCTGCACATCAGATTAAAGTACTTGGAAAGTAAAGAACAATTTTAGTGCATTACTCTATGAAACTTCCAATATGGAGCTTCACATAACCTGTCAACCTACCAAGTGAACATTTAAATGAAGCTAAGAGGGTACGATTCACAAATACTCAGAGCAGACTACTTCTTTAAACACCAAGTCAGGCATTTGAACAAAACATATTTTAGCCTCAATCTTAATTTCTTTCCTCCAGGAAAACAGATCATACTTTGAAGTCTGAACTTAAATCTTTGCACATCACTTTGAACACCACTGTTTCCTGTCACTGTTTGTTTTACAAAGTTTGTTGCAGCCTTAGATTCCTTGCTGTTTTCAGCTGAAGTTCTACGCTCTGAAGAGACTTGCTTTTCACGATGTGTGACAGCAAGCAAATCTGAAGAAAACAGAAACAATTCATCTTTTGTCTTAGCTGTACCTCTACAAAATGAAGATAATTTTATGTTTGAAATCTGCTCAGATAACTAGATGATGGTACCAAGAAAGAGAATGGTGCAAGTACAGCTATTAAATATTTATTCTACAAACTGAAATTGTATTACTTCTGTTAGAGTCAAATAGCTTTAAAGCTTGTTAAAGATCATATTACTTAAGAAAAATAGAAAACGAATCCATCTATTATAGCAATCACATGAGAGAAGGAAGAGAAGATACATCTTTAAGGATTAAATTAAAAAAACAAAACCAAAAACAAACCTATTGTGGAAAACAAAGACTAGTTTTACCATAACATTTCTCCACATACAGCTCAGGAAATGAAAAGGTTAGAATACACAGACAATACTGTAACATCCCAGACTCAGATACTGTAAAGACAACTAAAAGGACAGAAAGGACAGATGTCAAACTTACATACAAAAGAGTAGGAAAATTCAATAGCAAAAAAACCACCAAAGCAGTGATTCACATGGTAAGTCAAACTAAGCCCAGGTAGTTTTTCCCCTTTGGTTACAAAAGGAAAAAAAGAGTTCTGTACATACATTGAGATGGACTGTCACACAGCCCAAAATTGCACCTTTCAGGCATTTATTTTTTTTTAAAAATGTAACAAAGTGCAAGTTAAATGTTCCCTGCTAAGAACAAAAGCATGACTTCCCAATTTTGCTCAAGGTAAAGAATAATAAAACTGCTTCTCTTCATACAACACACCAGAAACTTGAAATAAAAATGATTTCTAGCTATTAACTATAAACGTTATTAGTTATTAACTAGAATAGCTAATAGCTATTAGCTAGTAACTATAAATGTATTAATTATAAATGCTAATTTAAACGATTTGGCTGTGTGTAGTAAGACTGCTCTCTGTATAGGAGAAATTTCAACCTGAAAAGCTTTTAAACCAAATGAATCTTTTCTCTGTTCTCAGAAAGTCCAGCCATTCAAAAGCAACATTTAAGAAACTTAACATGGTTTTGAAAACAAAACTGTTAATTACAAAATCTGCCTTATTTTATTACATGCATTTCATCCCCGATCTTTTGAGTATTTGTAGGAGCAAAGTCTGGTACTTTATAAGTCGGTTTAGCGATTTTTCCCGTCCAGATGCTAACACAAAATATTCTAGACATAACTATGTCTCGTCTCCACAGTAACTAATGTCAGGGACAGTATTTTACAAAATGGCTTAACAAATATTTGGGTTCCTCTATATATTTTGACAAGGTTAAAAGCAGTTTTCCCCCAGGTTAAAAGAAAAACAGAGCAATACCTTACCTAAAGCTTTCTTGGTAAAGTGCACTGCAGGCATTACCAAAATGCCCTTTCAACACAGTGAAAAGCCTACTCTGAACACAATGAAATCCAAGTGAATTGGATTTGTATGAAGTGCTGAAATACATTGGATATTACGAAGCTGTTACTTTCACATCTAAAAATTAAATACAGGGCTCACTGGCATTTTCCAGAAACACACACAAGAAACTAGGTCTCTCCCATTTTCCCTAGTCTTCGTCATTGATGACCCATTCTTTGTATTTTAAAATTTTGCTAGGTAAATAACTTAAAAGTTTGTGTTGAATACGTGGGGAAAAATGTTACTCTCTTAATGTGGGCTGAAAACAAGACTACTACCAGCATAGTCAATAGGTTGCAAAAAATCTCTTTGTATGAATACTGCAGAGGAAAGCTACACAACCTCTCTTCAGTAGCTAACCAGAAAGCTATGTATTTCTTCTTGTCAAAGATGACAGCAACTCTTCAGTCAAGTTCTATTACTGTATGAGCAAAAATTAACTTGCTTTACTGAAATGTGAAGGAATATTCTTATAAGTCTTTTAATATAGTTACAATATTTAATAATGCATTTTAGCTCTGTTGGTAAAATGAGTTTCAAAGAGGCAACAGCTGAAATACTTCATAAATGTTAGATACGGTTCATTTATCATCCCGTGACTATGCATTCAAGTGCTTAGATTTTTATCTCTTCAGGCAAATCAATGATATGTTTATCAATTTAGATCTCATAAGCTTTGATTTTAAAATATTTCAATATGGCTATAAGAAAGTGTTCAGAATTCACCTGGTTCTATTTTAGTTAATATTTTTGTGTCTATAATCCATGTATTACATGAAAAAAATGCAATTTAGCAAGACCACCGATTATATATGTGAGAAGGGTCATTTCATAAGAAGCTTACTAGAGAGTCCTCCTTCCTAACAGCCTGGATTCCTCCCCCTCTGTAGCTTCCCAGCTCCAGCCTTTCACTTCTCAAGGATTATCTGACGTGTGAATTATTAAAAACACAAAAACCAAGCACATCCAAAAACTCCCATTGTTTCACTACCACATTGTGTGATTCTATAAGATGGAAAACGACTGTGTGTCACTCTCATTTTGCATTTTCTTGTTTTAAAAGAGATACCTGCATTTGGTAGCTAACAGCAAACACAGGTTAAGAACAAAAAAAACAAACTAGTATTGCTGCTTAAATATTATGGTGAAAACGAGTGCATCCACAGGAAAATCTTCAAATTTGTCTCAGAACAATGGACATCTGAATGATGCAGGAATAAATCTGTTGATATTAGTTTTGCCCACAATCTGTCAAATGCACCTCCTCCTGTAATTCTGAAATTTTAAGAAAATGAGATTTTGCACATAAGTAAAGGCAAGTTCATTCTCCCTAAAACAAATGCATTTTTACTGAACAGCCTTTCTATTTAAAAAATGCTGAAATTTGTTTTAACAAGAATAGGCTTTAAACATTAAGTCTGTCTGCTACCATTTTTCCCATCAATACTGAATGACAATCTAGTACAGATTCTACTTTCACAAATCATTTACAATGGCAATAGCATGTGTAAGTAACGATTTTTAGACAAGTTCATAAAAACACTGCACTGCAAATTCAAAAGTAATTTCTTTGAGAAGCTATAAACCTTATTAAAATTGCATTACTTACTATGATCAGCTGCTTATCACCATCTTTTCCTGCTTCTTTTAGCTTCTGAATGTGTTCCTCAGATGGTAGGAAATCACAGCATTTTGATGCTAATGAAGGATTTGACAATGGAGCCCTTGAAATATAAATATATTTCATGTTAAAAAAGGGACTGCTTATACATGTCATCCTAGATACTCAAAGCCATTGTGATTAGTATAACTAAACTTGTAACAAGATGTTGTCGTGGGTTAAGCAGAGCAGAGTTAATTTTTTTTCCCTTTTTTTTTTCCCCATCCCCTTCTCTTCCCAACCCATCACAGATGTAAATCCAAGTTAATTACCAAAAACACAGTTCCATATATTTTAATTTGTAATTCAAATGGAAAAAGGAAATAAAAGGATTAACCAAAAAATACAGTTTGTGACTAGCCTAATTACAAGAATTTTTTTTCATTAAAAGAAATTTAAATTTATAATCAAGTGGGGTAGGTTTGTCACAACCACTAACACAAGCATTTAACTGAGGCATTTTCAGAACATGACTGATGGTGCCTAATGCTGTGTATTTACTAGATAAGGTTTAGGTTTCTAGACTTAGGTATCATACATCAGGCTGCTAAGGCAGACCATGTAAATATTCCCACAAATTTAAGTGGGCAATATAAAACAGATGTCATAAATTTCTCAAATTCAATTCAAATTTATTCTCTTTTAATGTCTGGCAGTGAAGGAAGGAAGAGGACATGAGGAATAAACGAATGGATATCACTGGAATGTCTCTCACTCAGTTTAACTTTCCTCTTGTCATGACTGAAAGAAACATTGGAAAGTACTAAAATACATCAACAACAAAGTTATTCTATGAACTTGCTACTATATTAATGGAAAAAATAACATTCATTCCAGGTTAGGATAAAACTTGTGGAGATCACCAAAGCAAAACACATGCAAAAATAGGTATTTACATATTTTCTGTTTCTGAGCAAATGAAGGATATAGGGCCAAACACTTAATTGTAGCAGCTGCTATAGTACACTTAGCAGGTTAATTCAGTCAGATTTTTCAAAATTAAAATTTCTTGCCAGACATTTTTAGAACATTTTTTGGTGCTAAATCAGAGATAATTTTTTTATTCCTGTCATGTACCCCAAAATTTCCATTAAGTAACTACTTCAAGGTTTGTCTTACAAAGCCCTAAAGAGAGCTACACTGTAGGTGTGCACATTAGTCTGTGTTATGGCAGAAGTACCACAGAAAGAATGATGGCTTGCATCTTGGATAGCATATGGAAAGCAGAGTAAGAAGCTCTCACAAGAAAAATATATATTCAAATATTAGTAAAGCAATATGGGCTTGTTCAGCTAATAAAGCTACTAAATTTGAGTTAAGATCATAAAGCTGCTTAACAGCTGAGAAGAAAATATGAAAAAATCAAAATTACTGTAATACTTATCGAAAAATCTAAAAATATTCATTTCATTAGTTTTAAATCTACCTTATGCCCCATTTTCTGTTAAATTCCATAACAGTAAGTTTTTCAACATGTACAAAAGGGCTGGTTAGTCAGAATTGTTAATGTGGCCTCACAGAGGCCACACACTGAAAATTAACTGCATGCTTCCTTCTTGTCTCCATTACAAATACAGAAAATAGTACCAATATACTAACCACTGTGCCACCTATGTTGCTGTTCAAAGTATCAGGTACAAAGAAATTTTTGTCTTTAGCTTGTAATTGGCTAAAACCAGAGACTATGTCAGAATTGTTCAAAAACTACAACAGCCAATATGATCAAGGATAAAATGTAAATTTGAACTGTTAGCAGTATGAACAATTTAGTTAGTTGTAAGAACAAGAATCATTTTTTAATATGGCAGCTGACACCTCCATTTCACAGCAATCACAAAACAATCCCCAAGTAAATCCTCTCTTCCCCACCTAAAAAGATTTCACGCATACAAGACTCCCGTAATTTAAGGACTAGAAAACTCTTCCAGAGTAAGTGAAACAATTCAGTAAGTGATAATCCGTGGTAAACCCTTCCCACTTCCTCTTGAGGAAGAGACCATTAGAAAGGTTTTCCCAACTCTTAAATTCTACTTCTTAAAATAAACGTGCAGTTACAAATACCTTGCCTAATAATTTTCTTAACAAAATGGAAGCATCCCTTAATAACTGGCTAAAATAAAAGTCTATTTTTATAAAGGACAAGTCACTTATTTAAAACTGAAAGCTGGGAAACTTCTGAAGAGTTAGGCATAATAAAACCTCTCAGAACTCTATGAAAGGTTACTGTAACTTCATAATGTAGCAAATACTATACCTGTTCTCAGTTTCAGAGGTTTGATTTGTAAATGAAGTTTGCATCAGCTGCTTGGGAGCCAAACCTGTAATTAATCAAAGATTGTAACTTCATTATAAAGTATTTCGTTGCAAAGGAAATTTGAGCTACACAAAGTGATTTGCAAAAACATTCAGTCAATATTGAAATCTTTTAATGGCCAATAAAAAAAGATGCAACCTTGAGGCAGTATTCAGATGTTTCTCTGCATACACTTAAAAAAATATGCCATTTTCTTCAACATTTCCACAGTAGTTATGCAGAGCAGTTTGCCTGCAGCTAAACAAGGCCAGCAGTGAAATTACATAGGAGTTTAAATCTCTTTATACTGACACACATATAAAGAGGTCTATGTATAGTATCAGAATCATAAATATATAGCATGGCCCCATCTGAGGTGTGTTCGGTAACACTTAAGGAAAACAAACAATCAAGAATAACAAAAGAAAGAAAAAAAACATTTTTTACATTCTGTAACAGTAGAAGTAGAGTATTTTGCCCTTCAAAAATACTCTACAAGGGCAGGAAAAAAATCCATTCAGTGAAGCTAAAAGATGAGGCTTTGAGCAACCTGGTCTAGTGGAAGGTGTCCCTGTCCATGGCAGAGGAGTTGGAACCAGATGATCTTTAAGATCCCTTCCAACTCAAACCATCCTATGACAAGCTAAATAGTTAAACCCAACAAACCAAAAACCCAAAAGCAAAAGGATGAATAACAAGAGAGAAGTTAAAGAAGAAATATGCTAGTAACCATTAATAATGTACTTTAGTAAAAATATTCACATCACACTCATCTTAAGGTTTGACAAACCGTATTCACAGGCTGAAAAATGAAGACTATGTAATAAAAACAGGAGAGTGATTACTCAGTTAACAATTTGGTCAAGATCAAGTAAAATAATTTAGGAGACAGAAATGCAGATACTTATTCAAAGGAAGTGGTAACCAGCAGAGAATCCTTAACTGAAACTGATCCAAGAGAAGAACCCAATTGAAATATGGAAGTTTTACTACTTTATTACATGGAAAAGGAAAGGATTTGGTTGGGTTTTTTTCTGTTTGGTTGGCTGGGTTTTTTAGAAGTTGTCACTTCACTTTTACTCAAATAGAGCGTATTTAAGCATTAAAATATTCAGAGATAAAGCACAAAGACACACTAAAAGCAGAGCTGAGTAGAAAAACAGACACCACTCTCTCTCATGACACAGCCTGGAGATAAAAGGACAGTCACGGCTACTAAAGTGGCCATGGATGTGATACACAAAGAAATATGAAAACCCTGGCGAACAGTTCCAGTCCCAGAAGCTGATTTCTGCACAAACTGTACCTTATTCTGTGAAGCACTCCTCCGGAAGGAAGACTTATGCTTCCCATATAACTGGTCAGAAGAAGAAGAAAAACTAGCAGTAAACAGTTACCTTGAGGTTCACTTTCTCCAGGTTCTCTTTTTAATTGTTTTGGTGGTTTAGGAGCTGTAACATACTTTACTGGAGAACCTTCTGGACTTGATTCCAAATCTTCCAAATTCTAAACAAAACAGAAAACATTAAATAATAAAACCAAACTATTTAATGCCTCTAATCTATTAACAAAACCACTCAGTTAACTAAGTATTATCATCTTGAATACAGCACCAGCTTTCTGATTCCTACATTATTTTAAGCAAAAAAAAATGCAACTGATTACCTAGTCTATATTGAAGTTTGTGGTATTAATTTTGCAAAAAATCTTTTTCAATTTACATACAAGCTTGTAAAGTACTTCCTATAGAACACCTTTGTCCTTAAAATCTTAAAATTTTAACAGAATTTCATTCAGATAGAGAACACTTTTCCCTCTCACTTCTTTTAACACACCTTTTCAGAACAGAACAGCTACGCAAGCTTAAGTCAGCTGAAAGGGTCCATACGAATCTGTACAACCTCCAGCTCCAGCAGGAAAATTTATCAATCAACATTTAGTTAACTACAGAACTTAGGAGGGTGAAACAGATTCATTTTCCAGATTACTATCACCTCATCTATGACAACGCACCAGTAAAGGATCTTCAACGCATGTGAAAATTTCAAGTCACTGTAAAATAAAGCCAAACGTTCTGAGGATGGCATTCTCAGAAACCGAACAGATTTAGAACACTCTCCCACCATACACCATAATTAAAATGACTTACCTCATCTGGTCTTGGCTCACAGGAATGTTTTGTTAAATTATGCAACAAACCATTTTCTGCACCTCTCTTTGTGGGTTGTTTTACTTCTAATGTCACTTCTTCAGCTCCAGCTCTTTCAGATGAAGGATCTGATTTCTCCCGCACACAAGCTGCACTTTCATTCTCCGAGAGCCTTGTTATTTCCAGTTTGCCTTGTGCCTTCAAAAGCTCTGCTTCTGTAGCTATTTGACTTGCCTCTGAAACTTCAGTGTAATTTTAACAAAGAAAGCTTGGGAGCATTTGCAGAATTTGAGTTACTTTGCTTCATGTTACTAGCTTTCAGTAATTTAATTTTGGTCCATTTAGAGTTTTTGTTTGAGGAGTTATTTCTACCATTCAGAGTGCACTTGACAGGCATTCCTTTTTTGCTGGGGAAAAAACGTTTGCATTGAGTACTTTGACTAGGTTCTTTCTGAGTAAGCATTTCACTTTGTTGAAGCTGTATGTCAGCATGCTTTTCTTCTGTTTTTCCATACTCAGCATTAGGGGAATCTTTCTTCACCTCTACTGTATCCGACTCAATCTCACCTGCAATTTCTTCACAAAGTTCAAGGATGCTTACCCTTTTGGATTTTGCATCATTCTCTGGTTGATCAGCTACATTTGTTTCACTTACAGATGGCTGAGAAATCTTTTTTGGTTTTGTACTGGTTTTTATGTTCTGATGCACTTGTTGCTTTTCCTTAGTTACTGTCTTAGAATTTGGCTTAAGAGAAACTGTTTCCACTTTCTTTGTGTTGCTGTGAACTGGAGAAACGGGGCCCGTTTGCTCTTTCTCAACTTCCTCAGGACTCCCATGAGGATGCAATGATGACCCTTGAAGGTTGCGTTGAAAGCTGCTGGAATTATCATTTTTATTGTCTGTTTTACATTTTTTCTCTTTCAGAGAGCTGGTCACTTCTATATGTATTTCTCTATCCTCATTTGTATTGTTTGACTTTATTTTTGTGTTTTTCTGTTCTGTTTTCTCTCCAGCAGATTTAAGTATTTTTGCTGCAACACTGTGAGTATGTCTTTTTGCCTGGCTACTTTGTTTAACTTCCAAAGTTTTTTCTTCTTTAGCTTCTCTGTTCCGCAGGGATCTTGCTGGTACATGTATGTGTGTTAACTGCTGCAGTCTCTGTGATCTCCTCATTACTGGCTCCTTTGGCGCAATTACGCATTTTGACTTAGGAATTTCTTGCACAGATTTTTTCTGGCATACCTCCTTATTTTTTGTAGATTTAGGCTTCTGTTGGACCTTCTTCTCAGGTATTGTTTTATTATTCGAGTTCAGTCCTGATGATCTTGTAGTCATGCGCATTCCTAGTTCAGGTTCATTGGTGTTGTCACTGAAATATTCAAATAATTTTTTTTTCAGCATCCAGAAAGTAGAATTTATCATAAGACTCTTCTCATACCTACTAACACTGCCTCTTTTTTTCTTTTTTCTTTCTTAAAACACTAGATCTTACACCCTCGATACTTTTAGAATAATTTTCTCTAGAATAATTTTAAAAAGACTTCACTTCCACCTGGTTACTCTTAAATGTAGTACTTAATGTTTTTTATACATGGCAAGACTGATCTATGATCCCCAGATGAACGCTTTTTAGCATCTCTAGCAGTTTTTAACTGTTGACACTGGTGGCTTTCAAATGAAGTATTAGCTTACATATTATTAGATTTATTTTTGCTTCAGGAACTTTTTGGAGGAAGTCTTTCTGGATTTCAAAACACTGACATGCTTCCAGAGAAAGATAATGTAGCACATATACTTCATGATTTAAGGCTGATCTTCCCACTAGTACTATTTAACTATTTAGCTGTATCTATAACTCAAATTCATTCTGTTTTGACTGTTTCTGCATTAATTTAGTCTAGGAAGATAACCTAGAATAATTACTTTTTTTTTTTGTCACTGACCTGTTTGATTTAACAGAGGTTTTGAGTACAGTTTTCTCCTGCACTGAACTCTGATTAGGTCTTGATTTATTTGAGACCTGTTTTGTATCTGACACCTCTTTTTCCTTCTTCACCGATGACAGTTTGCTGTTCTTGTCCAGCTTTGGACGTTTGGCAGAAGGCTCTACTAACATAGACTTCCTTTTCTGAGCTGCCATTTCTGTAAAACACAATAATTGATTCAGCTTTTTGAGTCTTTGTCAACTGTTGTTACAGTGTCAGTTAATATAAATGAAGATTTGCCCGTTTTACAAAATAAGGTAACCAATATTTACTTCTCCTTTTATAGGCAGGCCCTGCTAACTGTCATCAGAAAGCAAATTATCAAGTTACATTTACTTTACTTACAGGTTTTTACAAGAGGCAATCGATGTTTATGCCAAAGTAACTTATCAAGCTGCACCAAAAGCATTCCTTATGTATATGCTTACGAACAGGATGTTTCATGCCACCTATAAAAATATAAAACATTCACGTGGTAAGCACTTTATTAACTTCTTTCTTGCACTCTGAATTTGGCATTCCCACCCTCTTCCATCCCTTCAAACAATGCTTAGCTTTAAAGTTTCTTTGATAACCAATTTTTAAAAACCCTACAAGTTTTATTTCCACATCCAACAGTTTTTGGCATTTTGCTGTCTTAAGCATTACCCTTTTACCTTCAGAAAGGTGGCAGATATAGTACCATCTGAAAGGAAGTTTCTCAGCCATTTGCACTTTTCCAGAAAATAGTATCCTGATCTCTTTCACAGTCAGAAAAAAAGTGGGCCCACTGTCAGTCCTGTGCCTCACAGCAACAGCGAAAAAATCCCTCAGACTCTACTGAGTTTTGTGGCTGCTAATACAGAACTTCACAGACATCAGCAACCACCTATAGCTGTTCCTTCTAATATGACTTGAGCTACAAATCAGGGACAGAAAGTCTAGAAAGTAGCATTATTTGGGACATTTGCCTTGAGCAGTTAAAGATGATGTCTTCGTGAGAACTGAAATTATGTTAACAATGCAGAAGCTAATCTGCACAAGAGCCTGAAAACTAGCAGAGAACCCCAGTAAAAGGTCTTCACAGATTCAGCTGATCATACCTTTCATATCTCTTTGTGGCTTCCGAAACTTTTAAATTCTCTTATTCAAAGACACTGTTTTTCTATTATGGCCTAAGTAATAATTGTTCAACAAAGTCTCCCTAAAATCTTTTTAAAATTAAATTTACTGGAAGACTCAGGGCTCAGAACTTCCTTATCACCTTTTAAGTCAAGAATTATCTATTCGTTTTTGCCATTGACAGACTGACAAAGAAATACTTCTACAATAAAATTATATTACTTTTTCAAACCTTAACTAATCTGATGTTAAATTTGGGATATTTCAACGTCAAACAGGAACTTTAAGTTACCAGTTGTATAACACAGACCAGATACTTTCATTTCACTACAACTAAAGTAAGCCTTCCAGTATTGACAAATGCATGCCTTTCTCTAACAATTTGAAAGATACTTACATTAAGCTCCTTTTAATATTTATTCATTATCCAAAAGGAAAAAGTAAAGAGCTCTACTTTTTATTTTCTTTCAGACTTTAAATTGTCCTTAACCTCATTTTCATTTATCCACTCTTTTATGAAGACACTTCTAACCACGCAAGGCTGATAATGCTCAAACTCCAGACACCAGTGCTATCTTCCTTCTTTTTTAAAAGAGGCTGCGTGACCAGTGACTCATATTTGAGATAGAATTAAAAAGCATAACCAGGGAAGAAACCTCTAATAGCACTTTTTGTAGGGCTGTTTCCATGTCTCTTCCTACGAAGCAGGTAACAAAATTTGTATGCCTTACTTCTAACAGCTCATGAGCTCCACGAGACTTAGCAATCCTACAGGTTTCCACTAGTCTAAGAGTATCAGAGCTGCAGCATAGCCAGTTACACTGAAAATACCAGCTTACTGAGTAAGTCTTTGGTCTTATATTTTCTGAGTTTAGAGCACACCATTGACTCTCCGAATCTGAGAACACCGTGACACATCCTGTATATACCTAGACCTTCTTGGTTTTTTTCCAGACATATACAGACATCACTGTCACTCTCAGCCACATGACATGGCATACTCAGGAAAGACTTTCAAGTACAAAACAGAAAATATAATCCTTCCCTCACCAGTATTGCTTCTCAGGACACTGACAAATACGGTCTCATCCCACAAAGAGAACCAGCACTTTAATAGTCATTTCTTTCCACACACACAGCAAAGCAAGGACTTTTCCAGACATTCAAGAACTGGCAGTTTCTGCCCTGAAGAAGTTCCCTCTAGTAAAAGCCAGATTATGAAAAGAAGGGAAGACACAGAAGTACAAGAACAAACTACACAAGAATCAAAAGGTTTGGTGCAAGAAGCAGAGGAAAAACAGAAGCACCCAATTCCCACACCCTCAAGTCCTTCAAGCAGGGGCGAGCCTTTGGTCTCTGCTGACACGGGGGGTCCACCTGCTTGACAGGTCGCCGAGGTCTGACACACGAGCCTCCCCCACTGACTACCACGGCCGAACTTCGCAGCCCCTGCGCGTTAGCTCCCGGCTGAGACCCCAAGACGGGAGTCAAGAGGAAGGAAGGGAAGGGAAGGCCTCCCAAACGTGGCCCAGTGTCACCCGCACCAGCGCCCCGCAGTGACAACCCTTCTGGAGCAGGGCCTGGCAGGGAGCCCCTAAACCCGGCCAAGCCTTCCTCAGGCCGGGGCCAGCGCCACCGAAGGGGGCAAGGCGGGGGGCTGCGGAGAAGGAGCCGGACACTGCAGGGCGCCCACCTCCCGCCCCCCCCGCAGCTCCCACTCACGAGGAGTCGGCGAGAGGATATCGCCGCCTCACTCGCGCCGCGATCGCTGAGACAGCGGCGGCCGCGGGCAGGCCCGAGCCCGGGTGGCGGGCGGCGAGGCAGGCCCGAGGAGGAGACGCCGGCCTCTCGGCCCCGCGGCGGGGGCGGGCGGCACCGCTCTGCGCGAGGAAGGGCCACTAGTCACGGAGCTGGGGGTCGAAGGGCTGACGGGAGCCGCTGGCACACGGGGCTTGAGGGTGGGGGGCACGGGGG
>WKFP01013937.1:767879-855015 GCA_011057875.1 Pterocles orientalis
CGCGCGGGGCCGGGCCGGGCCGGGTGCGTGAGCGGAGGCGCGCGCAAGCTGGGGCGTCGAGGTCAGCGCGGCTCGCGCCCCCTTCCTAGACCCCTGCGAAACGGCGAGCGCGAGCCCCAGACCTGCTCACATCCGGGCACCGGGCAAACCCCGCCCCCCCCACCCCTCGAGTCTCCCACCGCCGGAGACGGGACACTTCCGGCGGGCGTCGGGGCATGCGCAGAGGGGGGCGCGGCCTGTGCGGGGAGAGCGCTTGGAGCGCCTGGGGGGGCGGTTCGCAGGCGCTGCAGCCCGGCAGCCCCCTGCTCTTAGGGCCTCGTCCCGGGATCACCTGTCTGCGGGGCCAGAGGTCTGCCCCTACCGGCTCAGCAGGTGCCCTGCGCTGTCCCGTCCCGTCCGCCTGGCGGTGTTACTCTGGCGGCCCGGGCAGCTCGCCCCGGCTCGGGCACGGGGTGGTGGTTAAGCCTTGTTCTCTGCCGAAAACGAGGGTGATCCCCCGCAGCGTGTCGGTGACGCCTCATGCTTGCCGTCCGTAGCTAAACGCAGTGAGAAACCTCCCGAGTCGTGCGCGTCCGGGTGCTGGCGGTGGTAACAGAGGCCTGTGGTTGCAGCAGCGTTTTGTAAGTGTGGGCCGCAGCTCACAAACGTGTTTGGAAATCGTTCTAAGGAGAGGTTTGGTGCTGTTTTGGAAGTGATCTCTGCTCTTGCAGCACCTTCGGAAACTTCTCTTCAGGGTGTACTTTGGGGTTCCTGGGGGTTTCCCGCTGCTCAGTTCCAGTTGAACGGCACACGGGTGCAGCACTGTGCGGGGTATGTGGCTTGAGCATCGAGGCAGGATGATGCTTGCCTGTGTTTTGGAAACTGCAGAGCCTTGCTAGATGTGTCCTTGTCTTGTGCAGTCCCACTTCTCTCTCCAGAACAGTGAGTTCACCCCGGGAACTGCCTTTTTGAATCCAGTGCAGTTTGCTTTCCCAAGCTGGGTCGTAGCCCTGCAGATGCTGGCTAGCTGCTGTAGAGGTTGTGTTCTGCACTGGTTTTCACAACTTGTTCTATAGCATAACCGTGTATTTCTGATTTTTTTCCATTTTCTGGGATAGTTCAGTCCTTACTACACTGAGTAATGAATTTGTACCCCATCTAACCTCACATTGAGGCCTCATTGCCTCAGGATATTTCCAGGGCGTTTTTCTACATCGGCAAGTAATAAGTTCTGAGTGAGAGGAGGAGAGCTGAGGATCTGACATCCACACCACTGATGTGCGAGTCCAGACCAGCTTTACTCTAGTCCTGTGGGTGCAGTGACTGCTAGGGTTGGAACAGATTAGGTATGTTCTGGGGATGTGTCTGTGGCTTCGGTTTCTTTCAGAAGGAATCCATTATTCAGCTCCAAGACCTTGCATGACAAGTGGGAGCAATCAGGAGGTTTCCTTCAAAAGTGTGCTCCTAAGCCTAACTAAAATACTAATACAGAGATACCTTGTGCATACCTAGTGCGGTCTATCAATGTTACCAGGCTAGGAATAATCTGAAGTGCATCCTGCCTGAAATCTGTCTAGTACGTGTGTCAACATTAAGTAGCTTTGCTGTGCCTGTCCACTCCTATCAGTAAGTCCTACTTGCTAACCAATAAATGACTGAAAGATGTTAGAAGAAAAATTTTTGAATGGCAGCATGTGACAGGGTGTCTCCCAGAGATTTCTGATCTCCTGTGCAGATTTCTGGTAACAGGTTACTGATCTAACAGACAGAGACCACACAAGTAATTTAGTATTTGTAAAGTACACACTGTAGGTGTTCTGCAAATATTCCTTTGTGAATGTGTGAAGTATTTTTAAAGTTGTTATTTTGATTTTTTAGGTTTTTTTATAATCTTCTGACACTATAGCTATTACATTTATTGGATTAATTGTTGGAAATTGCAGTCAAGTTGCTGAATAGTGTAAAAAAAAAACTATATGTTGATCAAATTACCTGGAAGATATTTTGTTCTGCCTGTAATTTTTTTTAGTCTCTTATTAACTGCCTTCCTTGGTAAGTCCTCTTCCTGGACACACTTAATTGAAGCACAGTTTGTCCTAGACAAATGGAAATTTTCAGCAGCTGCAGTTTTTGAAAAAGCTGATAGGAGGAAATGTTATAAATAAACTCCCTATAACAGCTCCTCTTTAATGCATGATCATCTGCTGTGACTTTACAGTGAATGCAGCAAACGTGTGGTTTCTTGCTTTCCTATGATAACCTGCAGAATACTTTCCAGGTGAAGGATACTTTGGTCACTGGGTTGCCTGTAAATTTCATGGAGGATGATCAAAACATTTCTTTATGTTACTGCTAGCTTTGTGACATGATGTTTTCCCATCCCTGTTTTTTATGAACATGAAGCAAGTAAAGCCAGATTTTCTCACATCCTTCTGTGGAATGGTAATTTGCTGTACATCAGGGAAGTAGTAAAAAAACAGGCATTCTTACAAAGCATTAAATTCCAAAACTTGAAAAAACTCAACTCATGGGATAGAAGAACATGAGTAAATTTCCAGTTTTCCACAGAAGGTGGCAGCATTTTGAAGCACTGAGGTCAGAGTGAACTTGCTAGCAGATGTCACCTTGCTGAAAGAACACAAACTTGACAGAAATTTACTCTCCTCAGAAGTTGTGGTGAATATGAACAGGAGTGCTTGGGCACAGATTTGCTGTAGAACTGGGGGACCTGAGGAGGAGACACCTTATTCACACAGGTGGAATATGTGGATAGGATGGATTTAACCCCAAAATAATTTTATGTTAATTTAGCCTTGTTTACCACTACTGTATTACTGCTGGAGTGCCTCTTGTCTGCAGCTAAGGGAAAAATTACTTTCTTCCAGGCTAACCCTTTTTTCACAGGAGCAATAACTCAGCTGATTCATGGATCATCAGAGAGTGTCCTGTTGGGCTGCAGCTTCTGGAGATGCAGTGACCCTGTGTAAGAGCTGACTGTCACCAAAAAGGGAAGCCTCTCCTACTATTCTCTCTACTTTTTTCCCCTGCTCCCAGCAGCATGCTCCAGCTCCTTACCTCATACCACCCTCCCTCTAGCACCTGAGGGACCCCTTAACAAGCAAATATAACTCGCTGAGCTAGGAAAATAATCCAGTGGCAAAACTGGATCATAATCTGCTGGGGCAAGAAAGGCTGAGGACCATATGACTGCAATCAGGGAGGATAACAAAAGGCAGAGGAGGAGGAAGAGCAAGCCTTCCCCTTTTGGCATGAGGGAGCTGTTAACTTTGGCAGCTGCTTGTGAAATTGCAGCCTTTGGGTAGGCTACATAGTTAGAGGATTGAGCTGTTGATCCCAGGTTCAATCAGAGCAGTCCTGTGAGCACACAGATCTTGCAGCCCTGTTTGACATGGTAACACACTCCCAACCTGCCCTCCTTATTGGACATCTCATCTGAGCAAGGAAGCAGCGAGTGACAAGGAAGAGGCAGTAGCTGCTTAAACCTCTCAAGCACTTAACCCTGCAAGCACTCCTAGTGCATCAGAATAATGCCTCAGTCAGGTTAGCTAAGGCCACAGGTGAAGCTGATTTAAACTAATGGTTTTCTAATCACTACATGTATAGATCCTTTAAGGAACGGGAAGAGCAGTTGAGGCAGCATGAGGCCCTGATTTCCATCAGATTCAAAAAGTCCCTCTACCCTCATCCAGGAAGAAGAGAGAGGCTGGATTTTTGTGTCTCCAGTAGAAAAAAAGAGATAGGAAAACTGGATCCCTCAGAGGAAGAGGCGTTTGCCAATGAAGAACTGCTGGCTGTTGTGGCTGCTGGTGTATTTGGCAGATTTTTCCTTTTCTTCTGTTGGAAGGAAAATAAAAAAAAAAAAAAAAAAACAACAAACCAAACCAAAACCAACATGGCTTGGATGTTCTACAGCAGATTGGCTGCAGGGAGTTGTTTTCCTGTCTGGCAAGAAGTATCGCTAGCCTATTGTGGTGGCGGGGAATCCAGCGTGTCTGCTGGTGGTGTTTGGAAAGCCCCAGGGAGATTCTCTGGCTTTTTTTTATACTTTCCTTCTTTCTTCTTCATTGCCTTGAGCATTGTAAGGCTCTTTTTGACCAGATGGCATCCTGGGATGAGAACCACAGCATGCGGCTCTGGCTGAAGTGTCCATGTGCGTGATGGCAACTCAGTGGCTTGGGGAATGAATGTTTCCTCTTTTTTTCTGCAGGGTGATGGTGCATTAAGCTGAAGTGGCCTGGGGAGAGCACAGTGTGCTTGATCATCAGCTGGGTAGCTGTGGGAGTTGTAGGTGAAAGACTGTTGTAGTTTGACCCTGGCTGGCAGCCAAACACCACACAGCTGCTGACTCACCCTCCCCCTCCTGGGAATGGGGCAGAGAATTAAAGGAATAAAGGGAAAAGAGACTCGTGGGTTGAGAACAATTTAATAACTGAACTACAATAAAATTGAAAATAATAGTAATATATACAAATGAGTGATGCACAGTGCAACTTCTCACCACCTGTCAACCAAGGTTCAGCCTGTTCCTGGCTAATTATCCTGAAGCAGGGCGAGTCCTGAAACTGCAATCCCAGAAGAAGAGATAAGAGCCCAAGTGTCTGAGAGAGCAAGAGCTGACCAAGAGAGCAAGACGACTCTGAGAGAGGGGTGACCCAGAGAGAGAAACTTCCAGACACACCTTCATCTATATAGTGGGCATGACATGTCATCGGCCAATTTGGGTGTCAGTCCTAAACCTAATGTCAAATCCTAGACTAGCAATTGGGGCTGTGCTCCCTCCCAGCTTCTCCTGCACCTGCAGACACTGGCACAGCAGAGAAGCTGAGAAGTCCTTGACTGTCCTGGCAACAACTCTAAACATCAGTATGTTATCAGACTTCTCCTCAGCACAAATCCAAAATATATCCTCTCACTAGCTACTGTGAAGAAAGTTAACTCTGTCACAGCCAAAACTAGGACAAAGAGGCAGTTCTCCTATGAAATTCCTGTGTTGATGGCACATGGGACAGCAGGGACTGGAGGGTACCCTGACTGCCCAGTGTTAGAGAGCTTTGCAGGGGATCTAGCTAAGAAAGCAGGGGGCCTGTGTTGAAAAGGGGGAGGGGAGAGTCAGTATTTTGCCTCACTGGTGAAATTCTGTATAGAAGGTAAAAAGATATTACATAGCAAAAATGTTTATGGCAGCTTGTGTGTCCCCTGCAAGAACTGAGGTTAAGTGTCTGCATTGTATGTTTAAGAAAATCTGTGAAATCTTTTAGATATCCATAGTAAAATTTGATTGTTGTCACTTTGCAGACTGTGCTTTGAACAATGCGTTTTTCCCTAATGGGGTGTAAGGAAAAACACTCTGTGTTTGGGGAAAAACTTTATATACATTTGCTAGATGCAGCTTTAAAAAGAAATGTCTTGTGGATTTGTATATGGGATTGGACCTAAATGAAATAAAACAGTGCAATGAGACAGAAATTCTGCCATTAATCATGTTACTTTTATTTAAACAGTAAGGTGTATTTTTAATGTAAGTGGTTTTATTTTTATTAATACTGGATGCTGAGTTTTGAACAGTACTGCACCAAAACAATTTTACAAATATAATGTTCAATACACTGTTTATTGCTTACTGTATGAACATAAAAATTGTAAATAAATGTCAGAATAAATAAGGCACCCTACTAATATAGTGATTTCTTGTAATGTAGTAACATGCACAAAAGTTCATTTTCCTTTTGAAATTAACTTTTCTCATTTTCATTATTAGAGAAAAAATAAGTTGGATTTTATTATTTAGGCTAGGGCCAATGCTTGTCTGAAAAGTCAAAACTTGAAAGCACTTTCTAATTTTTTAATTTAACCTTCCATCTTACAAAACTAGCTTTCCTATAGCATGTCCCAATTTCTTTTTATGAAGACAAAACGTATTTTTGTTCTTCCTTTGCTGTTACTAGGAAACATGCCTTGCAAGAAGACTGTTCATGTAGTGCTTGAGACAAAAGACCTGCCTTTTTTATCCGGATTTTTCTTCTTCTACTGACCCCGCTCAAAAGATAAAAATAAAAATGCAAAGGCATCTTTACTGTCTTATCTTCTATGGCCGGGCCCTAATCAGTGATCAGCATGAGGTGGGAGCTCCACAAAAGCTGGTTAAAAGCCTTTTTTAAATTTCAGTATGCCCTAAATGAGGACTTTACTACAACAATTTCAGAATACATTCTGCCCAGCTGTCTGTTTTCCCCTAAGGTCCACGTTGGCTCTCACTCGGTTTGGTTTCAGGGCTGAGAAGGATCAATCAGCATCACAAACTTGTAAGCTGCTAGGGCAGAAACCTGTTTGCAGAGGCTTCAATGTTTTGACAACCTATTGCTGAAGTGCTGAAAAAGATGAAGTAAACAAAGGGGTTCTGACCCCCACCCCAGCTCCCAGCTTTCTTTAAACAGTTTATTACATTCTGTTTAGAAATTATCTGAAACAATACCAGAGACAAAGGGTTTGGATAATTTCTTTTTTTAATTTAAAGCAGACTATATAATAATTTCCTGATGTTCTAATGTTTATTCTTTAAAATTGAAATGTTCTTGCAGGGTAATATAACTGATAAAATAATCGAGTTTACCAGTTGCATGAAGTATGTATTACATTCTATGACAACATCCATCTTTACATGAACTTTGAAATGACAGATGTCTTTTAATTACATATGTTACTACAGTACTGTTTTAAAATAATCTTTTGGTTATATGTAAACACTATAAATTAGCTGCTTAAAAAATAATCATGTAAGACAAGTATGGTGTTGACATAGTTTAAAAAACAGTAACTAGCCCTAAATCTGAATACTGTCAGGGTAGAACAGCAAAAGCAGATATCAATCTAATGCTATGGAATTACATGCTGGAATTTTTACTTATTTGAAGAACCAGTGCTGCTTTGTGTTCCCTCTTTCTTTTGTTTTCGTATTTTAAGATTTTCACCATCAGTGCCCTAAGGAATGGGCTAACTTGTACTTAATATGTGTTACAGGAGAATAGATGCTATTTTGACTGTTGCCATTCTGATATTAAAAGCCATCTAAATTAAGTCTCCTAAATGTGTACTGGATTAAATTAAAATCCTGAGGAATTATAATCTGTTTACTTGATGGTTTTGGTTAAGTGCAATTTAATGTACGTAGAATGCTGTTTCATTTAAGGTCATTCTTAGTAAGGCATATTAAAAATAAATATAAAATTAACAACATAATATTTAGTTTCTTACTACAAAATCTTAGGCAAAAAATATTTTTGCATGTAGTAATGGACTTTATCCATTTGCTGGCTTACAGGAGTTAAAATTTGTGCATTAAGCTTAACTGCCCTTGTCAGAATGTGCCACTGTGCTATCACACTGGTCCAAAGCTACATGCTAAAGATTTTGTTTCCATGCTCAAACATAGCTTGCACAAACTGCTTGAAGACTCTGTCCATGTAAGTGCACTTCCTTGGCCATATTCCTTCCAGAAAACCAATGTGGCCTCCACACGAAGTCAGAACCAAAGCAATGTTTGCATTTTGTTTGGCAGTTTCTACTGGTATAGCTAAAAGAGGGGAAAAAAAAAGTTTCAGTCCTTATCCTTCTATGAAATGCCAGCCACTGCATAATTTCTCTTAAATGTTTATGTAATATATTTATAAATGTGTACAATATTAACATATGCTTAAACATACCACAGGACTTGGAACCATAGCTGTGTTAAAAGCCATTTCTTTCTTCATCATTGACTTACCTTATCTGTGTGATTTTTCTGTCTGCTGTAAAAGTTTCAGATATCACTGGGCTTCATCTTCCTTGCAGTGCCACTGATGGAACAGCACCCATGTTAATGCATACTTATGATTTGGTATAAATAATGTAAGTGACAGGACAGTCAAGCCTGTAGCTCTTAACCTGTGTTGCAATATTCAACTTTGGAAAAACTGAGGAACTGGGACCTTGACTGTGAATCCCGTTATTTTTTAGGAGACTCCAAATGACAAGATTTTGTCTTTAAGATATCCTACTAGCTAATATAAAAGAAGATCCTGGGTTATTATAATTATTATATCCGATTTGCTGTACATTTACAGCTGCACATTTAGACCACACCATGCAGACACCCTGGGTTCTTACCCTGAGGAGCTCATAATCTAAATACTCATGGTAAACAGAAAAAGAGGAAGGGCAAGCAACTGCACAAGGACACAGAAAGCTGCTCCATGTCACCCAGTAGGTTAGTAGTTCTCTACTGAGTAGTAACTGCTAGAAAATTATTTAATTTGGAATTTATATTATTAGACCAGATACTACAAGGATTTTTTATTTTGCTGGGTTAGTTTTCAGCTGGATCAGCTCCCTGATCTGGTTCCCCATGTTAATGCCAATATATGAATGGCAGCAGGCACAGTCAGATGAGGACTGGGGTGAGGTGGCCCTTTCAGTGACAGCCTACAGTTAGCTTAAAGTCATCAATGAACTACACCTGAGACATGGGCTGATCTTGAAATGTGCAGAAAGGGAGACTTCAGTGCATCTTATTTTGAATATGCATAGATGTGTGGCTTAATGCTATCACCTGGGCAGTTCCCTTTGTGAAAGAAAATAAAGGTCAGCTAGCATAGTCTGACACACATATGACTTTATGAAGGGCATTTCAGTGTCATAGGATGACATTATTATCATATGAAGTGGTTGACATAACAGTGGAGCTTTATGGAGCTGCGGTGTTTGCACTCTTGATGTAAAAATTAAGTTATTTAAGCAACTTAAAGTATGCTAAATATACTCCTGAGCAAGCAGAATTCCCAATACATTACAGTGAAGAATGCTTTTTAAAGTTCCAGTTTTCAAAGACTAAACTTCATGGAAGGGGAAAAAAAATCGTACAGATTTTCTGATTATTCAGGATTGACAGAAAAAACAACAGGAAAACAAGACATGCTTTGTGCAGACAGAAGGGAGTAGTAGGAATTTCACTGTGTTACCTAAAAAAGTTTATGATTCCACAAGAAAATAAATCTGATTTTAGGTCATACAGTGCTAAAGTAAAAAATGTCTTGGTGCTGCAACACAAAGCAGCAAGTCATTTGCAGGATTTCTATTGCTGCCTCATTTATTTTGAAGTATTTTTGAAGAGAGCTTTTTAGTCAGGTTTACTTTCTGTTGTCCGCATCCCTTTCTGACTGAACTTGCTTCAGAGACACCGCACCCGTCACTCCTATTTCTAGGAGTCTGCTTTTCTTTACCCCTTTATACGTTTTCAGCAATTCGAGTAACAGCACAGTACCCATTCCTTAGCCAAAGACAAGCCCCCAGCCAGAGTAAGTCACATGAGATCTTGAATAATAACTGTGGTGAACAGATGCGCAACTTAAGATAGATCAGGGCAGAAGCACCGGACCTGCAGAGTTGGGAGCAGTCTGTGACTCAGAGGTCCTTACTAGCAGTGCCTGGCACAACATGCTCTGTTCCACTCCAGGGCCTCAGCATGGATGCTAACCCAACTGTATCCATAGCAGGGTTAGTGTCTTTTATGAATTTTGTGTTATAAGGCTCCTGTGTGTAACATAAGGTACTTGATTGTGCCCTGCATGGAGCACAGACTGAGCTCCAGAGAGCAATGGGGATTCTCCGGCAGAGTACATGAGCTTCTTTGCTACTTGGTACTATTAATTTCTGTCACTTTTCCTCTTTCAAAGTTGCATGCATCTAAGTAGTTTACAGATTCTAGCATTTAATAAGTGATTTTGATTCTTTACTAGGTGGAAGAAACCATGCTTCTCACTGTCTCTACAAAAAGTCCTTTGACTTTTCCTTTGTTCAGCTCAACAATTGAAAATACTATATGCAGTATCTGGGCCTTTTAAAGCAATATTGAGGCAAGACTAAAAAGAAAAGTCAATAAAATAAAAGCCTAGGGCCTGCCAGCTTTGACTGGGAAATAACACAGGCTGAAGACAAGAGATGCAGGAAACAATGTGTTATTTCTTGCAATCCAATACACGTGTCATTTTCAGACTCCAGACTCAGCAAGTGCTCATTTGGAGTTTTGCCTCAGTTAATCTGCCCAGCAATCTGATCTGGCTCCCTTGGATTCTGTGGATGAACACACTGCCAGGTACAAAGACGGTGGTTACAATTCACGTCAGCTTCTGCCGACTGCGTGGGAATTTGCCCACATATCTGTACCAAGCCATCTGCTCCTCTTCTCTCTAGTAGCATGTGGGCCACATTAAACAGAATCCCGATAGGCAAGTGGAGATCAGGCTCAAGCCTGTTCCCCCACATTCCTGCTTCAGGCAATGGATCCCGCTTTTCACAGCCATTCTGCAGCTGTCTCCGTGGTCACTGAGGGGACTAATGAACAGGCTTCTACACAGGGGTGTGGGGAGGAGTGTGTGAGGAGAGACGGACTTGTTCTCCAAGAATCAGAGATAACATGACAACTCCATGGATCCTAATGGATTCAGGACCAGCTGCATATGGCCTGATCATGCCTCCAGACTAGCTGAGATTGTGCATAAATGCGATGGTCATTCACTTTGTCACACTACTGTCACAGTGTAGAGAGAAATACCCTTACCTGATGAAAAAGCACTTTTCTGGGGGTGTAGAAGGGAACATGATAGTAATGTCTCCTCTACTGTGCCAGCCCAGCTGGAGAACACATGACAGGCAAAGTTCACTGTGGCCTCTGCACATGTGTCTCTCAGAGATTGCCAGCATAATGATACTTCCCAAATCTGTTTGCTGGTGGTTAATCATTCATTCCCAAACTGACTGGCAACACTTAGTGGAGGCCATGTGCCGCCTGCCTCCAAACAGCTATAGCAGCTCTCTCCTAGAAGCCTACCAGCACTAGAATAGTGGTTCTCTTCTGTGCCAGGTGGGGTACAAGCCACACACACGGGTGTTTATGGATGTTATCTTCCCCATCCTGAAGGTCTCCCTATTCTAACTAATATTCATTTACAGGAGAATTCTGCCACAGATCATCGCTCTTATCACAAGCTGCAGCACTGTGCTGAATATGCAGTCTTCTGCTTCCATCTGCAGTGAGGATTTTTAGTAGGTGCCAAGTTTGACCTGCTGTTACCTCCCCTGTGGTGAACAGCAGTCGGTCTTGAAACAGTTGGGCCGCCGTTTGTATCAGTCCTCCCCAGCAGTTTCTTGCTCTGCAGCTTCTCAGGAGAGGACTGAAAATGTTGTGTTGCTCTCCAGTGCCAAAATGCAAATGATGCTTGGCAGTGACAATGCAACAGAGCAAGTTGTGTAATGTAAAGGGCAGATGAATGGAGCACTGGATGTGATGCATTGTAGGATACAGGATGGCATGCCAAAAGATACTACTGTTCGTTTTTGTAGGCTTGTACTTATGTTTCTACTGACCAAAATCATAGAATCATAGAATGGTTAAGGTTGGAAAGGACCTAAAGATCACTGAGCTCCAAGCCTCCTGACATGGGCAGGGACACGTTCCACTAGAGGAAGGTGAGGCAAAATCTGTACTGCTGTTTGATCCAGCAGGCACAGACCTGTTATTTGCGATCACAGTACCACAATGTAATTATGTATGTGTAGAATTACCTTGTTCAAAATAAATTTGTGGTATGTTCTTTGCAAAAAGTATTTTTTAAAAAAGAACAAGAGTGAAACAGCATTCTCCCTGGTCTTTAAACTCTTACCCTAATTTTTATCCATCTGGCCATTCCTTGGCCATTTGACCTCTCCAGACAACTTAACTCAACTGTGCTATTTGCATAATAGGATATAAAATAACACCTAAGGGCAATTACTCCAAGTTTGGACTCAGAGGGAGAGCAAAGGTTCAGAGAGTTCAATAAAAAGTATAACTGAGCTTCAGACGTACACTTTTTTGGCACCGTGGATCAGGAGGGAGCTGGCACAGTACCTAGCTTCAAGGGCAGGCTTTCAGCTTGGGCACAACATTCACCAGCAGCAATTAGCTAAGCATTAATATAGTGAAATTTAAGTCAGATGCCTAATACGCTGCTTAAATTCTCTGAGGAGAGAAATGCCACTTCGGATTAAAAGTTAAATGTGACACTGATAATGAATGCTATCATTCCGTCTTCTTGATTTATTTTTCACACTTATAAAATAAAAGGGCTTGACTTGGTTGTATTACCTATTTCCTGAAGCAGTGGCTTGTTTAAATCAGTTACAGTCAGAGAATTGACATGCAATGACGAAAACATTTTTTTTCATTAGTTAATATTATGCAATATGAGAACTGCATTCCCGAATTAAACTACAGATACATCAGCTGCCAAGCACTATGAACTTTAAACAGCACCACTAAGGAAGGACTGCAAATTAATTGTTTCTTCCCAACACTGGATTGAGATCAGAGGGCACATTTTCACAGTATACTAAAAAATAATTGCTGGGAAGTCCAAAGTGTAGCAAAAAGCTACATAAGAAGAAATGATCAGGCAGTAAGAAGCAACAGAGACAGCATCTGCACTTCTTAAGGAAAATCTCTCTTTAGGTTCTTATCATGTAGTGACAAAGCAGACTTGGGTTTGCATCCCCCAACCTCTGTTATAGGAAGACAGATGTGGCTGCCTTTATAAAGGATATTGAAACACCAAGGAATTCGGGCACAGCTTTCTCCCTAATGAGTTTTCTAGGCCTGTTTTCCATCTGTCGAAAACTACAGCTATCTATCTACAACAGAAGTGCAAGGTAGCTCAAAGGCTGGTAGGTATTACTGGGAGAGATGAGGCATGACATAACTAGTCGCCAAAGTCAATAAAGACTCGGGTCTGGATGAGAAGAAATTTTGTGGCTTTGAATCCATTATACAGTTATGAGTGGAAACTGCTTCTAGTTGCCACAGGCTTACATGGGTCCACACACTCTTTAAGTCAGGAAAAACACACCAGTTGCCAGAATAAAGTCACCTCCCTGACTAACACCAGCCCTTTATGTTTGCTAACATTAAACAGCCCACAAAAGTGTCAAGATGAATGAACTCCAGTAACTGATGTCAGCAGCCATGATTTCTAGGCTGCTAATCGTGGTGCCCGGAGTCTCCTGCCAGCGCAACTTTTCACTTTGATGAAAAGCACAAACAAGAAAAGAACCAAGGATAGACACACTTTACAGAGTCATGCTACTAGCTGAAAATCAGCATTGTCCTGGTGGCCCTTTCTAAGCTAAACTTGTTACCACAAAGACAACAGTTTACAGCCAACAGCATTAACTCTGTGAACATGGAATAAATGAAGGGCTAACCACCCCAATATTTGCATGGAGAAAGGCTGGTTAGGGTCAGAGTTTAAGAGAGAACAGTCATTACAACAGACTAACACTTCTTTCACATTCCTCATGGTGCTCTACCTCACCCCCCTCTACCCTTCAAGACTTCTAAGGCATTCCAACGATAAATTTGATACTTAATCTTACACAAGAGAACATCCCTATAATCTGCTGTTCATCAAGAGTTGTGTTTCTTTTAAAAAACAGCTCCAAGGGCAGAGAGATCTACTACAGCTGTACTCTAGGGAACTCAATCTTTTGGCTAGTCAAACCACACAGTCCCAGAACTGCTGAGGCTGCAAGAGACCTCTTGAGATCATCTAGTCCACTCACCCTGCTCAAGCAGGGCTACCTAGAGCAGGCTGACCAGGACTGTATCCAATAAGGTTTTGAGTTTCTCCATAGATGAAGATCCCACAACCTCTTCATGCTAGTGTTTGACCACCCTCACAGTAAAGAAGTGTTTCGTGTTCACATTGAATTTAATGGGGTCAAGGTCCACAATAGCTTTAATCTAGTTAACAAAAGTCCCAGTCCCAGTGATAATAGGCTAGAGAAGGTTAACGAATCATCCAGGGACAGAAGCACACTGTCTGGTTCACTGCTGTTGTTACTCGTGCTAACTAGCTAGCTTGCTCCTGCCACAGTTACTACTTCACTTTGGAACAGAAACCACAAACTGAGCTGCAGCTTAATACAGAAGCGAAGCCATTGTTCCCTCTCTAAGATACTTAATGGCAGAAACCAGGCACAGCAGATCACCCACCTTGCGGTACTATGGGGAAGGTCATCTCCAGGGTCATAAGACCCAAAATAAAAATTTATCTTCACAATCACTACCAAGATTTGATATTTGGGCACAGATTTTAGGGTCATGGTCCCACCCATTTAATTTCCAGGACATTATATGTTTATAACAGAAACAGCAACTGGCCAATTTCAAGGGGGAAAAAAAAAAATCCCACAGAGGCTAGTAAATACAAAAGGACTAACTGGCTCAGCAAGTCCCTGGACTACAAACTGTTGAAGGCAGATGCAGTATTCTGGGGGAGTACTGCTACGTTTGCCCAGTTCTTATTATTTTTAAGCCTCTGTTTTGGCCAATGTAAGGGATAAGTAGTTTGGCTAATCCAGAGTCACCATTGTTCCCCTCATATTAGGTCACATAACACTTCATGTCACATTTGTCTCTAACAGGTCTTTGAACTATAAATACTAAGGTAAGCGTGTGCATGTTTCTGTATGTGTTGTACATCTGCACACAGATAAAACAGTACACACATACACAGTCTCTTCCCATTTCCTTAACACTTGTTGTTTTAGTCTGTTTGCCTACTTGCTTTGTTTCCATGACTCATTCTACAAGAATCTCACTTGACTTGTAGTGGCAGAAGAAAGCTTCCCTGAAACAAAACATGTATGACCTTCATGTTTAAAGGTGTCAGGTGTTCACTGCTGAAGGCTGTCCCCTCAACCAGCTGTTCATTATACTGGTTCTCCTCTTCTCAGACGCTATAACCACTATACAGACAGCGGGAACAAGCATACCTTTCCAAACAGTTAGCAACAGGGTTTTGATCTTCAGATCAAAAGCATAATGTTCCTAATGATCACATGTTTGACAGAAAATAGGAAGAAAGGCTGAAAACTCTTTTCCTTTATCTGCTTCATCTTCGAGTTAGATTCTTATTAATTTCAATGTGCCACCTTCTAGGAGCTCACCTTGTTTATATCTCTTCCCTTACGCTAGAATTTGGCCTACATGCTAACTTCTATTTTTTCTTACTTTTAATTTTCAGGCACTGGAGGTGGCATTGAGATCATGAGCAACAACAGCTGAGGATTTCAAGTAATCTGAAACATAAGCAACTTCCAGACATTCTTTGTAGGGACTGGCTTGAAAAATAGCAATTAAAAAAAAAACTTCTTTTCACTCGAACTCCGAGTTGAACTCTGAATGTCTACAATCCAGACATCTCTATCCGAGATCCTCACTACAGGCTCTCTTCATACTTGGTGAATAGAAATGGGTGCTTCTGAGAGGGCAATACATCTGATATTGTCACAGTGAGATATCTCACAGCCTAAATGTGCATATTTCTTTATTTTGACTGTAGAGAGTCTACTAATGCCTAATGATCGCAACCTCATGTGCTTCTGCACTCTGTACTAATCAGATCTCTCCATCATCAGTTGTTTTGAGTGTGTTTTATGCTGTAAGTAAACTGCACGACTGATCCATCCCTGGAGGTTTTGATCCTATATACAAGTAACATTTAAATACACCTCCACACATAGGTCTGAGTTCCTTCTCAGACCTATGTAGTTTGTTTTAACGATTGCATATACAGATAAATCTATTTTAAGAAGTCTAAACTTACCATGAGCTGGTGAGAAAACATCATCCACAGAGTTTAGACATAACACTGGAATTCCTACTGACTTCAGCTTGCGGCATGGGCTAGCATCTTCATAGTAATCATCAACTGTACGGTACCCAAACATGACTGAAGTGAATCGTTTATCAAATTCTCTAATAGTTCTAGCCTGAAGTACAGAATTCAAATAGAGAAGTATGTCAGCATTTGGAAAACAGCATCCAGCTAAAGCAGAAGTAACATTTTCACATACCTTCATCACAAGATCTATATCACATAATTTCTCCAACATTTGTCGATGCCTGAAAAGAGAGAAAATTTGGAGGGCTTGTTTTTTGTTATATAAACAGATGTAGAGGTCCTCTGCTTTATAGATACATGTATAGAGGTAACTCCGTAACAAGAACATGCTTGGTTTTAATTTCCTGTCATGTTAAAAATCTGTCCAGAATCTGAGAGCAGAAGAATTGTTAGTTCATATGCAGGCACATCCAGCAACATACTAAAAATCTGCATGAGCCATGAGAAAGATGCCAAAGATAAGAGAATTTAAGAGAATTAAATATTTGGGAATACAAAATACACCCTAATTTTGCAAAGCAAAGGACAAACTAGTCATTCCATGCTTTTGCAGTCAAGGCTGACTTAAAAGAATCAGTGTATATACATATATACTCATAGTCAATATCTGCATGTGTAAAAATTTAAAAATCCGTTCATTTCATCCATAAATATAGAAGTGCATTGATCTTGTGCCAAGTCCCTTGAGGAGCAGAGAAATCTAGTCACATTTATGACAATCTTTCTTGCAAAGATCCTTTTGATTTCAAAATTTGTAGAAGAATGCACACTGAACAGCTATGTGAGGGTTACGGCATTAATTTTGCCTGCTGTAGATCTCATGCTAACATCCTTCCACCTTGCTGAATAGTTTAGAAGGCAACTCACCTGCTGATAGAGGATTGTAGACAAGTAGTCAAGTAATAGTTGAAAAGAAGCCAGTTTAGTGGCTTCTCCAGAGACGCTATAGATTCAAAAACATTCCAACCTGCAGAGAAAATTGCCGCTGCCATTAAAGGAGTGTCTCTGCCAGTTTTGCCCAGGTAATTTAAAAGAAGCATCCTACAAACAGAAATTAAAAACAGAAACATATGTACTATCAAATTGTTTGCTTCAATTTAAAGCAAATATAACAATCACCCACTTTTTGTCTACTTTTCAATAGTTTCTCCTATCAGGCCTACACTTGTGCCTAATAATTCTAAAAGGTAGTCAAAGTAATCAACAAATGACTCATGAAGTTTGCTTTCTCTCTCTACTGTCAGAGAGGAACTGAGTGCACTGTGTAGGATGTGGGTAGGAGTGCATTTAGAAATAAATAGAGATGTACTGGTCTTATTTGTATCACTAAAAGGGAGGAAAAGGTCAAATAAACGTATCTTACTCATGAAACAGGTATTCCCAAGTTGTTAGTAAGTGTTAGTGTTTTACAAGCTCTTGCTCTTCCTGATCTAACAAATCTGATCAGTGTGCCTGACAAATGCAAGCTGCCCCTGACACACCTGCCTCACTATGAAGCGGTCTTTCAAGTTGAAGGTAATGCCTTTACTCCACCTCAAACACAAGAGAACACAGCTGTTCTTTAACACAAAGTATATAAAGAATGAAGTGTTGGATAGTGAATAAAACTAGCAAAAAAATTTATGAGCCAAATAAATGGCTCAAGTCTTGCCTTTCTGACCCATTCCAACTTACAGTGTCTACTGCTGATGTACAGTTGAGTTGAAAAAGGGGGAGAGTTCACCAGTACCTGACTCTCCAAATGCAGAAAAATTAAAACAGCAGGAAGAGAATAAAAGAAAAGCTCTAAGTCTACTATACTGCCTGAGGCCCCGAAGTTTACAACCAGTATTTTAATAACAAGCCTTTAACTTAAAACATTACAAGTTCTACAGCTTAATATAGCTCCCTGGACCACCAACACTCTGTAGCTTGGCTTCATCTACCAAACTTCAGGAGACAGCAACCTTCAGCAAAGACATCACGAACCAGCCCGCCCTCACAGAGACTTTATTCCCATGCACTACCTATCAGATCATAGGACAGCAATGCAAAAGGGAAACCAGTCTTTGGTATTACCAAAGACTTGTCAGTTGGTAGGAACGAGCAGGAAAAGAACAGCAAACAGCACTTGGGAGTGGGCTCCTGCCACAGTTGAACCCAATGAGGAAAGTCACCGGCAACACATACAGGAGATAGGTAGCATATGTTCCCTCTCACCCACAAAAGGAGGAGGGTCCTCTGAGTCACCAGTCTATACACTGTAAGAACATTGACCTATAAACCAATAAAAAAACCTTCAGTACTAGAATAAGCCACTTCTCTAACAGAATTCACTGAACATATGAGGTAGAGAAAAGGTTTAGGAATCTTTATGTTAAAAAAAAAAGTTCCCTTCCAAAAGAATACATACTGAAAATCAGTAGAACATGTGGGCTTTCATTTACATTTACACCTTTGCAAAATGAATGCCTGTTTTTCTTCTTAATTGGGCAAATGTGTCCTATATAGATTAACTGGCTATTCATAAAATTTTGAAAAGGGATAGATACTAAAAACTATTCTAAGATTAAGACAAGTGGATGATTTTCTTAATATGCCCCTGGTAAGTTATCTGCTCCTGCTTAATTTTAAACATACAAGTGCTCCAATTAATTTTGAAGCATGGAAACAGTCCCCATGTGGATGATTAGAGACTCTGTCAGTTTTCTGTACAATTAAGCATATGCTTTCCCTTTGTGGTTCAGGACTTGAGAAACATATTGGAGGAGGAAGGTGGAACATCTTGCCTAAAATCACCCAGTGGTGATGGAGAGGTAAAAGCCAGGAACACAACACAGATCCCCTATGCCATACTGACAGACTTTGCCACTATTTAGGATACCATAACTAGGTTAAGCCAGGGACAAATGACACTAAGGGCTGAACTGGTCTTTTGCACCAGCCGCAGAACAGCTAGCTTCTACTGCCCCTTCATCCCTGAAAACCTGGTTCTTCACCTACTACACCCCAGTCCTCTTAGTTCTAGCGTAATGGTGCACCACACATGAAGCTACCCATGAAGAACTATTGTGCTTTAAATCTTCATGTCATCACTGAAACAAGCCTCTACTACAGACACTTCTTTGGCTTTCGCTATTTCCAGTGAAACAAGTTTTTGCAATACATCATGTTATTTCATGTTTTGCATGTAGAAAAGTCTGAGTTGGGGAGAGAGAGCATGCCAAGGGAAATAAGAGCCAACAGGCTGGCTAACCTTGTGAAAAAGAGTTTTATATTACACTTGTCAAGAGATAGAGAGCAAAGCCTGAAGAGCAATGAAGGCCTGGCAGGACCTGATGGAGCACCCAAGGGACAGCATAATGGGGGAGGCTCTCACACTTCCCTGAGAAAGCAGCATGATTGCGGCTCATCTCATGTACAAGCACATGCACAAACACACAGCATGGGAAAAAGAGGAGAAATTACAAGTCTGTGCGTAGTCACAGAACAAGTTTATTGGATCACAGAGATATGGAGGACTCACAGGCAGACAAGACTATGCTATGATGGATGCAAACAGACTCTTCATGAAGGCTTTGAAGGCAAGGAGAAGGGTTTTTTACCTTATACAAAGAAGCCATTTAAATGCACAGAACTTTTCTCTGGTGCAGGTTATAAGGTAATTCAGAGCTAATAGGTCAAAAGCAGATAGGAAACTAACAAAGGAGATATCACGGTGGGTGTTTGCTATAGACCTCCTGATCAAGAGAAGAAATTAGAGAATCTAAGTCTTTGGATAGCTAAAAGCAGCTTCATTATCACCAGGCACAGGGAACTGTAACCATCCCAGCATCAATTGGAATAACACAGCAAGGCACAAGCAGACAGATTTCTGGAGAGTATTGAGGACAATTTTTTGATACATGATCAATGATCCAAATAGCGAAGATGTTCTATGGATCTGCTACTCACATGTAAGGAAGAACCCATTAGGTATAGGAAGGTGCAGTCTTGGCTGCTAAGATTATTCAATGGTGGATTTTTAAGCTTAAAAGTGAGTGGAGAAGGTAAGCACCAGAATTACAATAGTGGACTTGAAGGGAGTTGGCTTTAATTTCATCAGGGACCTGGTTGGCAGGATCCCATGTGAGCTGGCCCTGATGGGCACAGCAGTCTAGGAGAACTGTTTGGCCTTAAGGATAATTGATCATAAAGCACAAGTATGGTGCATTCTGATGTGCAGGAAGTTGAGCAAGAGTGGCTGAAGACCACATGGAGGAACAAAAAACTCCTGACTGAATTCAAGAAGGAAGTATTCTGAAGGTGGAAGTTGGGTGGGCTGCCTCAGAGAAACAGTCATTACCCAAGTATGCAGGGATGCAGTTAGGAAAACTGAAGTTCAGTGGGACTTGGAACAAGCAAGGGATCTGCAGGACAACAAGAAAAAGGCTTTGGCAACAAGAAAGGTAAGTACATTGGTACAAATAAAGGCTCAGAACAAACAACATCCCCTCATCAGTGAAGCCAGTCATCTCATCACAGAAGGCAAGCAGATCACCCAGACACACTTTGTCCTTTGTGAATCTAGTTACCTTCTTATGCTTCATATGCTTGAAAATGGCTTCCAGAGGATCTTTCCAAAGAACTGAGGTTAGGCTGACCAGCCTTTATTCCCTCATGGGACCACTGTTCAACAGAGCAGGGAACCTAGTGACAAAAGATTTGTAAAAGGCCAAGGCTACCTGACTTCTCTGTCTTCCCTGCTGAGGTCTGTTCTCAGGTCTCCCAGGTCCCTGCGCCTAGTAGCAGAGTATGGGAGAGTGAATTATTTATTACTCATGGCAAGGAAGATAGAGTTAGGCCCAGTTATGCAAACTGGCCATAGACATGTCAATGCGACCAGGTGATGTGCACCAGAGCTCCAGAGGGAGAGCTCTCTATGACTTTTGAAAGGTTGCAGTAACTGTGGGATCTTCCTGATGCCTGGAAAAAAGGCACCCATATACAAGAATGGCAAGGAGGAGGAAATACAGGCTGGTCAGGCTAACTTCAGTGCTTTGGGAATATTCTCCAGAAGCTGTTTCCAAGCCTGTAAAGGTAAAGAAGGTGACTGATAACACCAGCATGGATTTACTGAGGTTGAAGACAACTTGATTGCTTTCTGTGATGAGCTGACTGCCTTCATTGATTAGGGGAAAGGAGTGGATGTTGCTTATTTTGACTTTACCAAGGCTTTGGACAGTCTTCCATGGTCACCATGTAGCCAAATTGGAGGGACATGGTTTGAACAGGTGACCTGCAATGTCGGGTCATTGGTTAGACCACTCAGCTCAGAGAGTTGTGATCAGGAGCTTGAAGTCCAACTGGAGTGGTTGGACCAGTTACTAGTAGTGTTCCTCATGAGGTCAATACTGGAGCCAATACTGTGTAACATCTTCATTAACTGGATGATGAGATGGAATGCACCGTTGGTAAGCTCGCAGGTCAAATTGTGGGGAGTGGCTGGTGAACTGAGAGACCTCAGCAGACTGGAGAAATGGCTTGGCAGAAACCTCATGAAGTTCAGCAAAGGCAAATGCAAACCTAGGACAGATTAACGACTGAACAGAGAGCAACTCTGCTGAAAAAGACCTGCTCAAACCGAACAGCAATGCACCCTTGCAGCAATGAAGACAACTAACAACATGCTGCACTTTGTTACTAAGAGCAAAACAAGCAGGTTTAGGGAAGAGATTGTTTCCCTGTATTTGGCACTTATGAGATTGCATCTGGAGTACTGTGCCTAATTTTGGGCTTCCTAGCAAGACAGACACTGACATACTGGAAAGATTAATATGTCTTCATACTGAAGACACAGGCAAAAATCCCAGCAACATAAAAGGAAAAAGATTGGCCTGATTTAAAAGGCTTCCAAGTTACTTGTTTATTTTATTATCAATAACTATATTGCTTGAACAAATCTGTATTTATCCCAAAGCTCCTACGAGTTGTTAGTAGATTAACATCAACGTAAAATCTGCCCATGCTCCATAAAGTTTATCAGAAAGAAGGAAAGTCTCAGGAAGTTACCACTGTGTCTGCAGTATTTGTAATGGAAGTTCTCTCCTCCTACCACTTTCATCAGAGGCTGTCTGAACATTTCTTCTAGCTTTTAGCAGTGATTTTTGTAATAAACTGTGCTATCATTGTCTGTTCTAGCTGTGCTTTCTGGAGAGAAGCCAGAAGGTCACAGCAAGTCTTAATACCACATGCTGTATCAACCCATACCGGCTGCAACAGCAATACTACTTCTTGCTCCTGAGCCAGACAGAGCAAGTGCCCACATCTCTTCCAGCTTAACCTACCCACGCACTGCAGAATCCAAATAGAGTGAAGATAAATCTTGTAATTTCCAGAGGTTGCTAAGAAACATGGTATGTTAGCTCTAGTTCTTATTTTTTATCCCTCTGTTGCAAAGACAGCCTCTGTAGTTTCCAAAGATTGTTTGGCTATTCATCTGTCTGTCAGTGTTTCCTGTCTTTCTCCACCCGCCTCACCTTTTGAATGTTGGGAAATTTTGATGTTCCCTGACACAGAGCTAAAAGCCTCAAAGATATGAAGTTTCTAAAACTCTTCTGAATATTGGACTAACCCAAGGTTAGTTGCAGTTCAGTAAGTAACGCAAGCATTGCAGAGTAATAATTTACCGTCAGGCTACAACAGTCTTATTTTACAATCATAGTCACGCTGAGGCTTGTGTTACGTAATACCTTACCCTCCCATAGAAACGCCGGCTGCCATGAACGGAGCTGAGGGGTGCAGGCTGTGTATGTGATGAATAACGTACTCTAAATCCTCTGTGTTAGCTGCACAGTAAGTCCTTGGTGTCTGTAAGAAGTCAGAGGGAAAAATGCAATCATAAGCTTTTCTATTATCCTTTAAGGACAAAGCAAACTGAACACTGGATCACTTATATAACAAGACAAATTCAGCATTTATCATGAAACTGCACTACGTGGCAAATATAAACCCACAGCATTTCACCAGGAGGTGGAGGAAAGAGTTATACTTGTTATCATTACAAAATAAAACAGGTATGAATACCTTCATTAGATGAAATCTGAACACAGAGCCATGAGCTAAACTAGACAGGACTAGATCAGTACTAGATAGGCACATATTTTAAAATACCCTGAGGAAATGGAAACATACCATGAAGGCTGCAATTTACAGGAAAGAAACTTATAATGACAATTTTACCACCTTCACACACATTCAAATGCAAAAGAAAACATCAGATTTCAAGTTCTGTCAGCTAGTATTTGAATACTAGCCAATATTTAGATTCTACACACAATAAAACCAAATAAATAGATCATAACTTCACCAGGGCCATCTATCTCATTTACTAAAATACTCTATTAACTAAAGCAATGAAACACCTACATTATTCCTTCTCTATCTACCATCAGCACCTCTTCAGGTCTTTAACTAGGACTTGGAATTACTTCTGCTGGCATCCCTGGGATTTGAGTAACGCCTTCCCTGCTTACTTGAAGGATAAGCGCAGCTTCTGAGCCTCACCTGCACAGACAACTGCTACAGGCCACAATCTTGGGGACTGTTTGGAGCAGATAAGTCCTTTTACGCACAATAAGAATCACAGTAACATAAGTTTTTTTCTAATGGTGTTCTCTAGATTTCATCTACAGCAAAAGAGACCTTTTAACTATAGAGTTGGTACTGACATATTAGTGACCTTGACTTAACTATAGGTAGTGGTTGGCCTGCCAAAATCAGTATAAACATTAAAACTAAATCTAAAAATACTTCATTATGAGTTAATTGAACTTATTTGTTGCCTGAAGCAACAATGTATTTTAAGGGGTTTTATTGTTTGTTTTTTGGGGTTTTTTTTTAAATTGTTTTCAGTTAAACAGCCTGGATATTTGTGGGCAATTTTAACAAGTTTAATTAGATGAAACTAATTACTTAAAATACATTTAACAAGAATATTGAAACGTTAAAATCAATGATTAAAAAAAAAAGAAAGAAAAGCTAAATCTGGCTAATTAAAACTGAAGACTTTTAAATTTCCATTTATGTTGTATTCCCAGTTCTCAGCCACATGAATCACTCTTTACTGGCTTACACCTTATTAAACAGTGTGAATGTGTTTTATTTTAATTAAATTGTCAAGTTTACAAGGAAAAATAAATTATTTTTGGTAAGTACGGTCTAATGTATTCTAAGTGAAAGTGATTAAAAGTTTATAAAACTAGAGAGATATCTTTCAAT
The DNA here is from genome assembly GCA_011057875.1 of Pterocles orientalis. Taxonomy (NCBI): domain Eukaryota; kingdom Metazoa; phylum Chordata; class Aves; order Pterocliformes; family Pteroclidae; genus Pterocles; species Pterocles orientalis. The sequence continues at coordinate 791,870 of WKFP01013937.1, forward strand.
TAATTCCTGACACTTTCATGTCTATCTATCTACTCATTGTATGAAAGTATTTTAAAACACCCTCCTAGCTCACATTGGCTGTGGTCAATCTAATATTTGATTATTCCATAACAGTCATTCACAGTAATATTCAATAACAAATGAGAACAGCATTTTAAAACTAATTCTTTAAATAGCTATTATTTGGTGTAAATTTGAATCTATCTTTAAAGAGACTAGAAAAATAACTACTTGCATGACTAATTTCTACTGTAGTGCTCAACTATGCTTCAAACTCATTAAATAGGGATTTTATACTAAAATGCAGAAACCCCTTTGCAGAAAACGTGATAATTCCAGCTGGTTTGCTTCATACTAAGATCTTATAAAGCTTAAAGATGTAAATCCGATTACAGTAAAATACACACAATGCATCCAAACAAGAGATCTTTTCTCTTAACAATTCAGAAATTCATCAATAAGGACTTTGTGTGTCACAAAACTGCTTTGTAGCTCCATCTCCAAAAGTATGCAGAAAACTACTCTTAACATGGCAATATTTGCATTGAAATGCTTTATCTGGTTGTGGGAAAACTTTCTGCGCTTTTTAAAGTTTGAAACCAGGGGATTAAAAAATGCAAAACAATACCGAGTATTATGCACATTAATTCCAGCTGCAGAATTGTCAACAAAATGCATATGAAGAAACAAAGCTTATTCAGCAATATTTCACAATGCCTTGTCCCTAGCCTTGTCCCTTGAAACTTTCAGCTTCAAGACGTTGTCATTTGTGGAATTGCCAGTTATTTCTAAGCAAATACGATATGTCTGTTCCAAATACAAAAAATGTCTTTTGTAGCTGAGTTTGTGTCAGAATTGCTGAAAAAAATACAAGAACACATTTAACTTTTAGGATCTGGCTATCCACATAAATCTGGTTCATTAATTCAATTACACATAATACAGATCAACTTTAATGGCACAACTTTTTAAGCATATCAAAATCTATTTTAAACTCACATTGGCAATTGGGAAAGTAATTATGATTGCTTATATTTAGACTGGTATGTTAAAACAATGGGAGAAAATTGCACTGATTGAACAGAATTTCTTGGATGTGTGCATTTTTATACTGTAGTATTTTTGGAAAGAAAAGTGTAAGGATTGTTCATTTTAATGTTACAGATATTAATAATTTAAATTATCTCCTAAAATTAATTTTTTCACAAAAATTGTGTGTTGACCAGTTGGCCTCTTTGAGTTTTAAAATAAAAGATTAATATTGGCACATTATTGATCTACCAGACAACTAGATTCTCTTCTCTGCATTTTCAACATATGCTGAGAGTTTATCTCATTTAAATCCAGCTGTACAAATAGACATAAATGATTTGATATATACTGCTTATACATGAGAGATATTTATCTTAAAAGTCACCCTTACCAAAAGGTCCTCACCGGCAATTCCCCGATTGTTAAAAACCACGCATCTGAAAATTGAGAAAGTAAATTCAATTATACACATTGTTTATTTCACTAAAAAAGATAACTAAAAAACAAACAACATTGAAAATGCATAAACTAAAACAAGCCAGTTCTGTGAATAAGTTCAGCACATAAATATTTACAGTCCTACAGATCCTAAAGTCTGACCTGTGTGGAACAACCTTTATACCAAAAGAGTTCACTGGCATCAGCTGGACTCTGTACACGAGCTCTGTGATTTGACAGCTGAGGTCAGACTGCAGGATGAGAGCCTCAGAGTTCACCTGCAGATGGTACATGCATCTTGTTCTGCCTGCACTCTGAGCTGGCCAAATACAAGCCATTGGCTCAAGAAAACGTCAGAGATCTGTGTGTAGATATTCTCCAAAGCTACATAATTGTATTAAATAGAAAGAAATGAGCCAAATCGAAATTATAATGACAGCTGCATCTAATTTGCAGGGTCTTGGGGATGGGATTTTTTTTTTGTCTGGAATAGCAGAAGTTTCTGTTATCTCTATGCTGGTGGAAGTTCCTGAATTTTCTAGCAGTATTACCTTGATCTATGCTTTCTTAAATCTTACTTTTCTATTACTCTTCTATCATCTCACTGTAATAATTTTGTTAAATAATATATACATATTTTAGATGGGTTAAAAGCATGAAAAATTACTTATTTTGGTATTTTTCTCAAATGTTGCTGTTTAAAAACAAAATTATAGCATTCTGTAGAAATCTGATCTAAAGCTCTCTTTTTTAATGCTTTACCTTCTTTTCTTATGCAATCAAATACAGATATTTCTTTCAGGAATACTTGAAAAAATAATAGTAAAAAGTGGTCGATTTGAGGGCTTTCCTCTGCTGATGTTTTTTACTGGTAAGTTTTGAAGTGGTCCTAAAAGTACTTTGAACAATTAAAGTGCAACTTGACTTTCACAATTTAGTAAAGCAGTTATCCAATCCTCCAGACAGAACAGATAGCCAGACACGTACATAAATGCTCACATATACATATTTGACTAACTTATTATAGCCAGTACCAAAAGCAAATCTGCAAAGACAAAATGTAATATTCCAAATACAGATCCTGGAACAATGACAAATTTTTTTAAAGCACAGCAGCAGCAATATGATTACATAACGGAATCCACTCATTGACTAATCCACTTATTTTACCCAACTCTGACCAGAAGCCATAATAACAAAACTAAATTCAGCAGTGACAATTAAGAGGTGACAAGCTTCTTCCTTAACCGCCACCAGCAAGAGCAGGCTAGCTCCCCTTTCTGCACTCGTGAATCTGAGGCTGCTGAATCAACCCATTTTGGCATTCAGAAGCCAACCTCCTCCAAGGCCTGCTGCCAGCAACCCATCCACACAAGTCTTCTTGGAGCTGAATACAAACCCCTTCTCCAGCAAGTGTAAAGGTAGCACAAATACTGATATTATAATTTAAGAAGCAGCAGCAAAGCCTACGCAGACTTAGCTTGCTTTCAGTGCAGTCTCTGGGGCACATCTGTAGATATTAAAACAGCCCTTCTGAATGTACTGCATGTTACATAATTCTACTATTATTATTATTACTATTCTACATTTATTATTATTACTAACAATGCTTTCTTACATAAACTAACATCTTTAGATCTAATTTGCCATAGGAAAGCATCTTACACATATACATACTTATATTTGATCTTATTAGAAGAAGTGAAATACTAGCAATGAAATACAACAGCACCTATAGCCCAGTGTTTTGCTTTGATGGATCATATGAAGAATGTAGGATTCCTTGCTTGTTCCTGTCAGGCCAGGCAATAACAGGACAGTGGGTCTTGTGCTGGTATCCGGATGATATAAGCTGTCATTATTATCAAACCAATCCAACGAAATCTGTCCTCCATCTGCTGTTTTAATGAGCTCACTGAAAGGCACATTTCAAGACAACACCGATTAGCTTCAAAAATACGTGCATACTATTAAGAGTGCTTACAGTGTACAAACTACCAGGTATGAACTCTGAATTTTTAATTATGTTTTAATACTCAAAGTGCCACCTAACTATGTATGTTTGCATGTTTACCATTCGCAAAGAGCCATGCCTCCAGCTGACGTGAGTTAACACAGTCAGTTTGTAGAGTAATTCCTCTTTACAGTACATGAAGATCTGGCCTTTCATGAACTGCTGCTGATGTACTGGAAGCTTGTAACTAATGTGAGTTTTGGCATTGCCTTCTATTTCATATAGGCTTGTGTACTGCAGATTTCCCTTGGATCATCCGAGAATTTTCTGACAGTGCACTGTCAGATGTGTTTAACATCTATCACTTTTTTTCTCTTCATCCAAAGAAGTGGCATGTATAAAGGAAGGCACTTTTTTATGTTTCAAACACACAGAACATGGGCACACACTACTAGATCTTTCACCCTGTATCTCCACAAACGTTGCTAGAATGTACTCTTAAATCATGTATCGTAAGAATGCAACTAATGTGATAATATCCCAAGAAGCTAAGCATACATTAAACAATGAGAAGGTTTCAGTCTTTTTTTAGAAACATACAGCATCTTCCCTCTTCTTTGGCCACGAAGACATTGTACAAGAGAGTTCTTACAGGAACCACCAAAATTTAAGCCTACCTTGCATTTGATTTTTCATTATTTAAGTCTTGATGGCACCTACTCCAGATTTTAAAGCTTCTCAGCCTTATTGGACTCATTAGCTCAGCTTTGCCCTTTTTCAGTAATGGGAAGTAGATGCAATGCTGGTGTGTGCTGCCAACACAATCTCAAATGGTGCAAAAATAAGCATTGCCCCATGGAACTATGTTTTTTCCCTCACAAACCTTGAAATAGAGAGTATACAAGAAGGGCTAGAAAATGTGGACATGGCCATACCACTGAAATGTTTCCTAGTTACTAAAACTAAGGGAAGCTGCTAAATGCTAAATCCATTCTACCATGCAAACAGAGCTGAAACAACTTGTGCTGCATCCAGGTTCCAGTGAATAAAAGTACTTCTCCTTAGGTCTTTTGCCAAATGCCTCATTTGCCAGGCTAAGTCTTATTTCTGTGTAAGAGAGATCATCTGAGGACAAACAATAAATATAAGCTTTTTTCCCCTCTTAGAATTTAGGCATCAAAGAACAGAAGATAAACCTCACAGGTAAAAGTTACTCTGAAAATCCCATAGGTTTTATATAGTTGAAACAAGGCTGAATGTAGCCATGCTATGGTTAAGGTTGAACACACTGGTTCAATGGGCAGATGCAGTGATGGTATGACCTTTGCAAAATGATGACATTCAATCACCAAAATATTTGATACACCAGATGACATTGCTGCCATCCAGAGGGACCTCAACATGCTGGAGAAATGGGTCGACAGGAACTTCATGAAGTGCAGTGCAGGGAAGTGCAAAAGTCCTGGCCCTGGGAAGGAACAACCACATGCACCAGTACAGGCTTGGGGGCTGACTATCTGGAAAGCAGAACTGCAGAAAAGGATGCAGGGGTCTTGGTGGACACCATGTTGAATGTGAGCCAGCAAGGCACCCTCACAGGAAAGAAGGCCAACAGCCTCCTGGGCTGCATTAGGAGAAGTGCTGCCAGCAGGTCGAGGGAGATGATCCTTCACCTCCACTCAGCATTGGTGAGGTCACACCTGGAGTGCTGTGTGCTGAGTTGCCCAGTACAAAGAAGACATGGATGGACTGGAGAGAGTCCAGCTAAGGGCCATGAAGATAATGAGGGACTGGAGCATCTTTCCTATGAGGAAAGGCTGAGAGAGCTGTGACTGCGCAGCTTGGAAAAGAGAAGGCTCAGGGGATCTTATTAAATACCTGAAGGGAAGGTGCAAACAAGACGGAGCCAGGCTCTTGTCAGTGGTGCCCAGTATTCAGTGTTCCAAACTGTGAGCTGAAATAGGGCCATTTGGGAACCCTGACCTTTTAAACCTACTGTATATTGAATCCAGGATGGAGATGGTTCCAGGTCCATGATGGAATTGTAAAGATAGGCATAAAGCAAAAAAATGGGCACAAGCTTGAGCTGTGATGGTAGCTGTGACACAGTCGAAGTAAGATAACTGCTGGGCACCGAATCAATCACTTTCCAAAAGAAAGAACAGCACTTACTTCCTGTACTGTACTTGGGGTCTAGAAGTGATAAAGGGACGCAGGAGTGTCTGCACCCGACCTTCCCAGCACCAGATTGTGGGATAGTACGTTTCTGTCACAACAGGGCAATATTCCTCAAGAAAGCGGCAGAAGCGGTCATTGCTGGCCACCAGCTGGGGTTTCTAGGAAGAGAGACTACAGTCAGGCATGGGCATTCATAAAAAAACCCCAAACAAACAAACAAATAAATAAATAAAAGCTTGTTTAAATCCTCTCCCAGTAAACTGATTTCTTTCATATAATAATTTGCAATGCTTTTTCCTTTCATGGTAAAGAGATAAGTAAACCAAAACAAAACCAAATTACAAAATGCTCACTGAAAAGCGAAACCCACTAGACACTATGGATTCCTTACCTATTTCTAATAATATTCTGTTCTAGCTCTACTTTTACCAGCATTGAACCTTTCACCGAGGAATCAAACCCACACTGTCTCACAGTAGGGGAGAAAGATTTTACCTTATCAGTTTTCTTGCACTGCACAGAAATGACACTTAACCCGTGTACTTTGACTGTGCACCTGCAATACCTATTTTAACCTGCTAGGACACTCCTCCTCCCGTCTCCTCCTATGATACACTGGTTACTCATCTCTGATAACACTCTGCATGCAGAGGTTTTTCTTACAGCTTACGTTTGTATACCAATTAATGTGGAAAACCCTGTATACCAAACATCTCACGTTTTAGCAACCACATTTCTTAAACTTCTCTCTTACACTGGCTCTGCAACACACAAGCATTAATAGGACAATAACAGATGCTTTGAAGAAAACTGTTACACATACACAATGGTAGTGGCATGTCCTCCTGACTCTTCATTTTTCTCCTCTAAACAAAATAAAGTACTCTCTTCTCGATGAAAAAGGTGACTATGTTCTCAGCGGTTCTGTGAAGGGCTGTGGCAACACCCATCTTCAACACTTATAAATCTTCTCACATGTGTATTTCCAGTTAGTTAGCATTCAATAAGGTGTTCCCACCTCTGGGGCCACTTTAGATCTGACTAGGCTCACTGTATCCAAGTAATTTGTGAATACCCAATTTATCTGTGAAACTACTACAGATGAGAAGATGTCCACGAGTGTCTTAGCCCCCAAAACACTGCGACAGCGGCTCCAAAGGTATTTACGGTGGTACCGAAGGCAGACGCAAGAGCAGCAAACTACTTTTACCACTGCCCTGTTAGTAAACCAGAGAAGGGATCGGGTTTTTGTTGGGGAGGGATTGCTCCTGACCTCCCTTTCCAAACCGTCGCCCCCAGACAAGCTCTCCCCCTGGGACAACTGCATTTCGGGGACGTCTGACGCCAAAGCCCCTTCCCAGGCCGGGGACAACCCCACGCGCGCTCTCTGAGCCCGGCCGACCCGGGCACGACCGCCGGGCCCAGCGGAGGAAACACCCGGCGGGGGCGGGGACGGGGCGGCGCGGCCCTGCGCGGCCGTGGAGACAGCCCTGCGCGGGGGGCAGCGGAGTTCGGGCCAGCCGGGACCCCGCAGCGGGACCTCCAGAGGAAGGCGGCGCGGCGGGGACGAGGCGGGCGCTGCGCCCTCCCTTCCCTGCGCCCGGCCATGTCAGGTACCCCCGCTCCCCCCGCCAGAAGGGCGCCGGATGCTTCCCCTAAGCGGGGTGCGTGGGTGGAGGTGACCTTCGCGGGACGGTCCCCCCCAGGACAGTCCCTCCTCTTGGCGGGACAGCTGCGGAGCCCGCCCGTCCCGCCGCCCTCTCGCTCACCTTGGCGATGCTGCTGAGGTAGTAGCAGGCGTAGGCGACGCCGAAACCCAGCACCAGGGACAAGCCCACGCCGGAGCCGAAGAGCCCCACGCGGACCTGGCTCTCCAGGTAGAGGGAGAGCTCCCTGGTCAGCACCTGCCAGTCCATCGCACACCCGGGGCAGGGCAGCGCTGCCCGGCTGCCGCGGCCGAGCCCAGCCCGGCGCAGAGCGGGGAGGAGGAGAAGGAGGAGGAGCTGCCGCCCGCCTCCTGCTGCCGCTGCCCGCGGACAGCTCCGCGCCACAGCGCCGCCGGCGGCATCCCCGCACCGCCCCCGAACCGCCCCGGCCGCCGAGGCCAGCGGGGCGCAGGCCGGGGCCGGGCTCGGCGCGGGGAGGCGGGCGGCGGCCGGGCAGCGCCGCGACGGTCACAGCCTCGTGCGCACGGGAGGAAATCCCGCGGCTGGGCGGCGTGAGGCACCTCGTCCGGCGGCCCGGTGGGGCCGGCTCCTCCGCGGCACGGCCGCCGGCATCGCCTGGCTCACGGCAGGTGCCTTCCTGGGGCGCCTTGGGTGTCACGTTACCCCTGCGCTGTCCCTCCAGCGGGGCGTGTGGGGTCGGCTGGGAGGGGGACCCGGCAAAGCTGTGAGGAGCAGCTGGTGCAGGCGTGTGGAAACTCGGTCACACCTGGACAGGCTGCGTGTCCCCTTCCCAAGCACTGTCATGCGTACAGGACACGAGTCCTGCATTGCACGGGAGGAAGAGGGGACCCCGGGGCTTCCAAATGCTGCATGGGTTAATCAGCACTATCTGTGGAAATGTTTAAGTGAAACTGAAGTGTGCAGCTGGATCAGAACGGAGTAGGTGTATTCTCCAACTCCCAAGAGAAACTCTGCCTGCTCCCTTTTCAGCTATATGGATTGTTGTGTGGAGTTTGCTAACTCAGATGCTTCCTTCTTCAGCTTCAGAAAAAGATGCACAATATCTGTGTCTTTTCCTTGGCAAAGTCCTGCGAGTGCAGCTGATAACACAAAGATCCTGGAGCTGAGTGTCTGCTATTTGAGATGCACGCATGCACCATAGGACACAGAAAGACTTTCCTTCTCCTTATTTTATGCCTCAGCTACATGAACTGGTGAGAGAAGACAGACTTTGCTCAGTAAGACTCTTCCCTTCTTACTTTATCCGTGTTTTCTTGCTATATCCAAATTTTAATATCTAAATGAATTAGGGATCATAACCAAAAAAAGAATGTAAGAGCAGAAAATGAGATGTGGCCTATTTCATTGCTTCTCCTCACTTGGACAGATCTTACCAGAGAGATTCTGTTCTGACATAAAGCATCTGGGCCCAACTTTTTCTTGTTCACCATGAAATAGAGGCGGCAAGCTCTTGGATATTAGGCCACAGCTTAATTTAGAGAAATACTGAAAGGGTCTTTAGCTTTCTGTACTGTAGAGAGAAGTGCTACCGTGTTCATACTGTGTGATCAAACTCTCTGCCTTGATGTAGCAACAGTGGATTCCAGTTCTGCTTTGACAGCTATCAAGAAAACCCATTGTAACATCTGAAGACTTTGCAATCAAATGTTTGTTTCTGATTGCATTGCTAATTTGGATATAGGATTTGGAAACATCAAACATGTTTTACCATTCAGTCTGACAAGCAGAAATCTACTTTTCACCTTCTTTTTTTTCTCAAGTAAAAGCAGTTTGTACAATTTTAAGATTTTCTCATTAAAGAATCAGAATGATTAAAGTATGCAAAGTAATTGAGATTATATTAAGAAAGGTAAACTAATGAGGGTGTATTACAATGTTCTGAAGAAATTTTAAAATACATATTCTTCCTATCCAGTCATCTGTCCAAAGTTTCCAGATATGTTGGGGCAGAGATGCTGCAGCCATTGAAAAGAGTAGGGGAATTGGTAAGCAGAGGCTGGGAAGGATCTGGGGTTTGTTTCTTTTCCCCACAGCTGTTACAGAAAAAGGGAACTGAATAGGTGGAAAGCCTATTGTCATCAATGCTGCGCTTCCTCTCCTGCTGCTTGCAGACAACAGCCATACCCAGATCTTGATCCTGACTTGCTGGGAATGTATGTTAAACACTCCAGATAAAAGGATTTATCGTGAAGGAACACTCCTGTGTGAGCAGCTGGAGTAGATAGCTTAGTTCTGAGAACATTTAGACTTGATCAACAACGTGAGCTTAGGAACCTTCAGAGACACTAATTTGGCTGAACCGAGGACTAGACTTCAGGATGCAGAGGAACCTGCTTCTTCTGAAGAAGGAAACTGGTTGTTTCTTGCAGCAGACTGTTCTCCCGCATTCAAGTCCCATCCACATTAAGCTGAAGAGCCCTTGAACCACCCAAAAACTAAAGCAAAGAAAAAACCCAAATGGCTGAGAAAGAAGAGGGCACAGCATGTGTCCATGGGGCTAGAAGGCTTATAAATGCATATACATGTTTGGCTGAAAAGTGAAAAGCACAGCTGTTGATGGTTAGAGAAATCCTCCTGAGGCACATAAAACCAGCAGTTCAATGACTTGATCAACAATCTAGAGAGACTGAATGCACAAAACAAGATCCAGACACCGAAGTTGATGAGGTTTCTCTGGTCTTTGACCACTACACTCTGTTGAGTGCTCATGGGAGTATTAGCAATGTCAGGCATATATGACACGCCGTAGGCAAACTGACACAAATTACATGTATGGAGAAGGGCTGAGGCTTTTTTGTTACTGTGTAAGCATGTTGCTACACTGTCAATAGCAATAATGTTAATAACTTCCTTCTGTTTCAAGCAATTCCTATCAGATCCTCCAGGTCCAGTTTTGGGTATTTTTAAGTCTCTAAAAGGTTATCCTTTGGTCTACAACACATTTTGCAGAGGTGAAAAAGAAATGGCTGTACTCTGTTCATATTACAACCACTTCCAAGTGATTTAGTGACTGCAAATTGTGTATGGGAAGAAATCAAGGTGATCAGTATGGTGTTTGAACTCTTACCACATTTTTGTCAGAGGAAGGCAGTCCTGCATTCCCAGAGACTTGCTGGTTGCACTGTGCTCTCTGCTCTCTAAGAGCTTCATAAAATGATTGCATCAACCCAGCTCTACTGGATTATAGATTAGGCAGAAAGGAAGGGGCACAGGATTGTTCTTTATCTCCCAATTTATTTTGCTTAAGCAACAGATAATAATTTAGAAGCAATTGATTAGTCACAGCTTGACTTACATTTTTAACTAGGAGGCTACACTAGTGCTATGTTGTCTTTATTTTTTGTTAGGGGAGGTGATTCTGTGATCATTTGGGGTTTTGGGGGGAGTTATTATGTTCTTACTGATGTTCCAGTGGACAGTTGCAAGCTGGTAGCAGTGCAGTTCTCTGTGGTCATACTCTTGGAATTGATTTCAAAAGGTGGTGTCCCTTCTGACGAGGGACAAAGTGACTTTTAACCTCAGAGCTTTGAATTGAAGGTTCTGTTTGTTTATATTAATTTAACATTTGTTTAACTTTAGTGTTCATCTAACAAAATGGGAAAAATACCTTTGTTTCAGCCTGACCTATCTTGGGAATACTTAAAAAGCTCCAAGTCCAGGTATAAAACATCTGAAAAGTTTTCCATCAATGCAGGGAAGAGAGCACTCACTGTTTCTCATATTTATTATCAGCAGGAGAATGGGAGGAAAAAAGTGCATTTGAAAAGTTCAGGTCAGCATTTCTCAAGTCTTCCTCATGCATATTATAGATTTTTCTTTCCTTAAAGTGTGAATGAGGTAGGGAATTAATGAGGTTAATGTAAATGTTCTATGTTGGAGGGTCTTCAAATTTCAGAGGAAAAAGTCAGGCTGTGTTTACGTTTCTACTCTTGGTGCTCATTAAAAAAATCAATGATTGTGGAATTAGGGGTAGCATGTGCAAACAGGAATACATGGTATTATAGTGCTTATGCCCTAGATTGCTACAGAATATTTACTTATTTTATTTTGTCTTTGAATACTGAAAACTTCAAGCTTAACTTGACAGGTATGTTTTCTCTCCACTCAAAACAGTTCAACCTAGTAAAACTTAAAACCTTAACCAAGGGAGAAGATTCCAGGACGCTCCTATGTTAGGGAACAATAATCTTCTTTATCCTAAAACACATTTTTCAACATGTTGAAGATTTTAGCCAGATACAGAAAAAAAAATCTTCTTTTTAGTAGATCTTCATGGGATTAGTTTTATTTCACAAATGAAGTGACATATTTATAATCTGTTCTCTACTCAGTTGTTTCTACTTCCTAGAAAAGGAGTAACAGATAGAACTCCTTAGGGAAAGAAACAGCGGCATGAACACTGTGGGTTAGTGTATGTGTTCTAATTAACAGTTTCATAGAGGATGCCAGTAGCACAGTAAAAACCAGACCCACCAAAGCCATTTCCTGTGTTGCATGGCAGTTTGCTCACTGTCATTAAAAAGTATGTTAATCTGCAGAAACTAGGAAAAAAATAAATGAAAATTATTCATCATATTTCTGAAAATTCAGGAAGAAATTGGATTGTGTTATGGATAATGAGTCCAGAATATAAAGCAGTGGAAACAACAGTGCAACAGTTAGCAGGATAGGTGTGTTTTAGCATTAATGAGAGATGCCTAGTATATGGCCACGTGATGGCAGCAGAGGCTGAGGAATTAGGGTTTTATTTTCTACACTAAATTACGGGTAAACAGATATGTCCTAAAGTTCCTAACTGGTTCTTCAGGTTCTAGAAAATATGCATTACGTATATTTTAATTTAAAAAGAAGTGGCATGTTCATCAGACCAGAAGTTTCTGTGGAGAGTGATTACATGCTTTAAATTAAATAAAAAATAAAATTACATTTGGGGCATTTTTTAAAAAATAAAATGGTAGTTTTCATCTCATTTGCCAATATTTCCATCTTTATTCCTCAATTAGTTGAGTTAGTTCCACTCAGAAGAGTAGGCATATTTTGATAAAACCAAGGCAGTTGCTTACTTTTTCCTGATTCCTTTTCCTAATACTTTTGTCCACAAGAAGAAACTGCATTATAAAAACTCCTTTTGGGAAAACCGGAAAATTTAAGTCCAGAGTGCCGTAAATAATTTTAAGAGGAGGACTGAGAAAACTGCTTGTTTTAATACAGAGTCTTGAACTGAAGAATAATTTTTGGACTTGGATTGGTATAAATTAATAAGCTCTACCTTTGTATTTAAAAAAAACCCCAACAAACTACAAGCTGTTCACTATATGTAAACTAGATGCTCTTTTTCAACTCCTAGGAAGCTCATTATATGTAACCTTCATAGGACAAATTCTGAGAACTCAGGAAGTAAACAAAACCTCAAAGCTCCACAAGTTAACAATTGTCTTTCTAAGAAGTTGTGATTTTTTTCTTCTAAACCATCTTTTCACATGAGATTCTCTCCTGCAATAGGCACAGCCCCCTCTCTGCAATGTGTGTTCCAGATCCTTATTTGCAAGTTCAGCTTTAATCAAACAAGACAGTCCAGAAAAGCTTCTATCAAAGACTCTGTTCAGTCCATGCAAATACTTATGTTAGGATTCCCTGCTGGAGAGTGACATTTGCAGAATGGAAAGGCAGAGTTTAGGCAAGCAGCTTTCTGGAATGGCTTAGATGAAGAGGCATAGGCTGGATGACCTCCAAAGTCCAAAGGTTTGTCTTGAAGATTGTCTTACCCTCTTGGAGGGTAGCAGCTGCTCTTACAAAAAGCCAATACGCTCTCCAACAATAGCAAGGAGCTTAAAGGGATATCATTATGTTATGCACAGCACTGAATTTCACATAAACCAGAGGTCTTCTCTCATGGCCCCTCATTGGATTGCTTTCATATGGCAGGAAGTAGTGAGGAAGACCATAATCACCAGCTGGAGGATGGCGTGACTCAGCAATGTACATAATTTTGGGTAGCCAGAAGGGAACTCGTTTTGTAGTTCTTTTTGTGCATCCAGATTCCTGCACGGAATGCGTATTAATGAGTCTTAGCAATTACAGGCAAGTATGCCTAAAGCACTGTGGATTCCCTTCTTCCAGCCTGTGATTTAAGTGCTCTGTCATGACTACCTGAGGTATTCAAAGTCAGCACTGCCTCACAGGGCAGGCAGCAGTGGTTAATTACAGCAGCACTGTTCAGGTAAATAAGGCCTGTGGCAGATAAGCTTTGGTTGCTTCTGCTGCAGCAGTGTAAGGCATTACTGCTCTGTCAGTCTTCCTTGGTCTCCTCCTGTAACAGGGATGGCAGAGAAGAACACAGGTCCCATGCCTCTGCTGGCACTAGGTTTGAGGAGGCTTACGAGTGAGTATGATTGCTGGACTGTAGACCCAAAAAGCAAAGAAATAAACCTGCTAACTCCAGTAGCGAGGTTTTAAATGGCATTTTCTCCACAATTTGAGGCCTGATAGATTAAAACTACCTGACGTATGAGCACATCTTGTCTCCAAGACTGTAAAATAGCCATTCTGTGTGATAAGGTCAAAGAGCCAGATGCAAGTTTAGGAGGGGTGACAAACTCTCAGCCTTCATCAGGAGAACAATCCTGTTGAGGGACCAAAGACCTGTTAGTGACAACTGAAAATGCCGTATGCATTCATTCTGTGTGAAACCAACCAGTCAGTGAACTAACATCCTCTATCTGCAAAAGGCCCTAAGCCAACAAGATTTTTTTCAGTTGGAAATGAATATGAGTTATTTCCTTAAGGTATTAATATGGCTGATTCCCCACTGCAAACAAAATGCTGATACACACCTGAAAATGCTTTATCTGTCACTTTTCTTTTCACAATATGTTAAACGGATTCAGCATCCTATGGAATCTTCATCTTGTTTATACCTCTCTTTTCCCTTTTGCTACTCACATTCGGATTTTTCTGTCTCCATCTTTATGTGAGTCTTCAGGTGCTTACTCAGAACTAGATTATTTTCTTATTATTCTGGTACTGATTTTCATTATGATATATACTCCTGTGGCTGATACCGGAAAAATATCAGATAGAACCACTAAATAATTTGAAATTGAAAAAGAAGTGTTTCCCCAAAGCTATATTCTTCCCCATTCTCTGTTGTGTCCTTTTAAATCTGCATCTGAAGCTGGTATTTACTGGTTATTTTGAAGACTAATTCAGATAAAAAGTTCAGAAGCTAAAGATGTTTTTTCCTTACTGATTGGTTAAACACCAAGCAGGTGCACGGAATAAATACAATGTATACTTCAAGAAGATAACACCATAAAATATTTGCGATTCTGAAAAATCCAGTCATGTCCTATGACAATTTTGTGACTTCCTTAACTTTGTGGCCATGTAGGACTAGAACTGACAGGAGATTAGAGTTCAGAAATCAATCATGTAGTTATTGGCAAGTGAATACATCAGATCAGTCTGTCCACTCTTTATTTTCTGCCACACCAATAAAAATGGTACAAGCCTCTGTGTTTTGAACTGTGGAGGACTCCCTCTTAGCTGTTAGGGAAGAATTCACATTCAGTCCAATACATGCTGGGTTCCAGTTATTATCTATATTCTGTCTGTCTAAGACACCTCTAAAATGATCCAGACATCTTTAGAGATTCTGTTTTTCAGTAAATCATCTGATAGAAAAGCAGGTGAGTAGGAGAGGCAGGGGCTACTGGGGTAGACAGAGCAGGAGTGGTCAGGAGAAGGATTATCAGGAGAGAAGCAGCTCCAGTATATGATCTGTCCACATGCACTGCTATTGAACTGCAGCAGCAGACTCTCTGAATGTTTATAATTTAGAATTTATTGGAAAAATAAATGTAAGGGGTGAACTCTTCTGATTCTCTCCAGAAAAACTAATTTTGATCTCGGACTTTGTTGGTTTTCCTGGCACATATTTCCTGGTTGCAAAAAGCCTTTTTTATCCAACCCTATCAGAGAGTAATGGAAAAATGTGCTTTGGGTTATCTTTAGATATGCGTGAACCTTATACTTGCCCATAACTATCAAAGCATGAAAAAGTAGAATGAGGCAGATGGGAACATTATGACCATAGATGGAGCCTAGCTAGATCCTTCAATAGATGAAGAACCCTCCAGAATTTCTGGGAAATTCTGCCATGTGTTACACATTTAATTTCACTTACATGTACCAAATGTAATAAGCCAGTACAAGCTGTGGGTAGCTTTTGTATGGGGAGAAGCAACTGCAGGAAAACCCAAGCTGCCTGGCAATTGCATGCTTTCCTAGGGTTGTATCTGTTAGCATTTTGAGGTTTCCACTGCAGAAGTATAAATCAGACACTGATTGGGAGTGCCTATTGTCATGACACAACTTCATGTTTAAGGCAACATTCTTTAAGCTTAGCATGGGTTAGGAAGGAATGAATTATGTGAGGAATGTGGTGGTAATATGGTGGTTACATGTTCATATTATTTTGCTCTGCTATGCATACTGTGAGAAAACTACACAAAAGAAGTCAGGAAACTCTCTCACAGACTCTTCTAGCCATATTAATAACCACAAAGCACAGAAACAGTAAAAACACCCAGAACACAGGGTAGCTGGGCTGCCTTTTATCAGCCATTTCCCTGGTGACTAACGAAGGGTATTCTTTTGTCTGGTTCAGACTTGTCGGTCCTTTAAGATGGATGCTTTTAAAAAGTTGACACTGAGCATGATTAGAGACAAAAACAGAGGACTGTTTTAAAAACGAAGAATACTATATGTAAGATTAGCCAGGATGTGTGGAGGTAAAGGAAACCCTTGAGTGTCGTGCGGGTGCTAATGAAGAGGGTAGTTCATGAAGAACTGCATTGCGGGTGTGTGTGCACAGCTGGAGCAGGTACACCCTGCGCCGGGATGCCCCGAGCTGGGCAGGGCAGGTGGGGGTGCAGGCTGCCCCCTTTTGCTGACTGGAGCACCTGAATACCAGCTGAAAGAGCTCCTGGGCTACAGAAGTACAGCCCCACTAGACTCACCTCAAAAGCACACAACGCTCGTCCACAGTACGAAAAGAAAATGGGATGTGAGGGCACAGGAGTAGCTGACAGCCGAGGAAAAATACAGGTTTACATGAAGTAGATCGCGCAAGACTGAGTCCACACAATGTAACTGATACCCCCTCTGTCACTGAAGGAGAGGCGGTACGAGCAGCTTCCCCCAGCGGGGGAGCGCCGAGAGCGCTGCCGGAAGCCCGGCCGCTGGACCGCCCGCCCCGCCCCGCCGCCACCGCCCAGCGCCGGGCGGGGCCGCTGCCTGCGGGGGCTCAGCAATGCCCACGGCCCCAGAGGAAAGCGCCAGGCTGGGAGCTGGAAAGGCCCCGGGTAGCGCTGCCGGCAGGGGTGAATAAATCCCTGCTCCCTGCTCTGCTTCCCCTCATTCCCACCGGCACAGGCCGGCGGACATTCGAGGAAGAAGAGGCCGCACCCCCCAAGCACGGGTTGCGCCGGTCAGTGCCCCCCCGGCTCCATAGGGGGCACTCCAGCGCCGCCCCACCTCCTCTGGGCCTCGCTGGGCTGCGGCTGCGCAGAGGCGTTGGAGCTCGCGCATGCGCAGGGCGGGGAGGCGGGCGCCGCCGGTCGCCCTGGTGCTGCCGCCGTCGCGGCTGCAGTTCCCGGATGTAGCGGCGGGCGCGCGGGGCCGGCGGTGGGTTGCCGCTGTGGGGTGCGGGCGGGCGCCGCGGGCTGGGCCGCTGGGGATGGGTGCGTAGGTAGGCAGAAAGGAAGCGAGGAGAAGAGTCGGCCGAACACTCGCGCCCGTCGGTTCCCACGCCCCGGTAACGTTCCCCGGCCCGTTGGAAGGGTCCCTCCCCCCCCACTGTCGCGTTACGATTGCCCCCCGCCCCCATCCCTCCCTCGCCGCCCCGGCACCCGCGGCCCGTGTCCTCCCTCCCGGCGCCCGAGGCAGCCGTCCCCATCGGGGTCCCCCTTCGCCGCCTGCGGGCTGCGCGCCCCCTCCTGCCGCCCCGGCTCCCGGGCCCGCGGGGCGTCGCCGGGATGAGCAGCTCGCGGAACAACCGGGTGATGGTGGAGGGAGTCGGAGCCCGGGTGGTCCGGGGCCCGGACTGGAAGTGGGGGAAGCAGGATGGCGGCGAGGGCCATGTGGGCACCGTCCGCAGCTTCGAGAGCCCCGAGGAGGTGGTCGTGGTGTGGGACAATGGCACGGCCGCCAACTACCGCTGCTCCGGGGCCTACGATCTCCGCATCCTCGACAGCGCGCCCACCGGTGAGCGGCGGCGGGGGGAAGGGGCGAGCCCGCGCGACCTCCTCGCGGCCGTGGGGAGGGGGGATGGGGGGGGCAGAACGCCAGCCCCCCCGCAGCGGGGTGAGGGTCTGGGCACGTCCCGGGGGCTGATGGCGCTTCCCTCGGCCCTTTTGGGGGTGCGCCCTTCTCGTGTTCTGGGGGGAAATTCAGCTACTCTCCCCCTCCCTCCGCGTGGCTGCGCGTGGGTGACTATGTGTGTGTGTGCGTGTGTGTGTGTACTCGCTGGCTGTGGATAAACGTATAGTGTGTGGCCGGGGGGAGAGGAGAAGTTGTCCTGCGACTTTTCAGTCGGGGTAGACAAAACCGAAGTGATCTGTCATAGAGGCAGGCTCCTAGGATACTGGGAGTGGAGGGAGGGGACTGAGAGGATGGTACCCCAGGTTTTTGGTTTTTTACACCCTCCCTCCCCCCAGCCCCCCGTATTTGTATTTTGGAGCTGTCTCATAAAATGGTGACAGTCATTCTGAGTCGAGTGTAGGGAGAATTGCAGAAAAGAGGTGTAGCACGTTTTTGCTAAAGATTACATTCGGTGAAATACTGTTGTGACTTGTAATCTGCATGTTGCCTTTTATCTCTGTTGCCAGACGGGTTGTAAAACAGCGACAGTACTGGGAAAAAAATCCATTTGTTCATTCTTTTAATTACTTGGCTGCTAGATATTTATGCCTTAAGTTCAGTCGGTTTGGACAATAGATTTAGAGCCGCACTGACATTATGCGGCAGTGTTAGTGTTGCAAACACTGCAGGGAAGTGTTCGTTTTAGCACCTGTTTTTGCAGTGAAAACTCCTAGAGAAAAGTACATTGTTCTTCAGTTTCATCAGAAATATATTAAGGTGAGTTTTGGGACAGGCAGGATTGCCTCAGTAATGGGGTGATTGGACAGATTTGTTGGGGTACTTAGATGTACTGTTTTTGTAACGTGTATTTTGTTTAGAATATGATGGAGAGGAGAGACCATCTTTGAGCTGGCTATGTGTAGTGTTACAGGAAGGAAAAATGTAGCAGTGAGTTGAAGCTATCTTTGATATTGAAGCAGTGAAGTTGAAGAGACAGCATCATGGAATTAATTCTAATTAATTACAAAAATGTTGCTAAGAAAAAAACCCCACCACACCTTGCATGGTGAGCCTTTGAGATGGAATTAATTTTTTTGTGTCTGGGTACTTTCCCGTGGCTTTGTGGTTGGGTTTTTTTTGTTGTTTTGGAGGGTAGATGCTATTAAAATGAGCTGAAAATCTTTTTGAAAAGGGCCTTGGAACAAGAAGAGTAGTCTTTCAAGTAGTTATCCTTTGAAAGTTTACCTGCATTTGATGTCCTGTAGAAACCAGTGGGACTGCTTCTGCTTAAAACTGAGTTTTATGCATAAATGTTCAACATGAGCCTTGAATGTTCATTATTTTAGCTCTGCTTGACATATTTGCCAGCTGACAGTATCCTGTTAACTACCTCTGGAAGCCTACACTTCATACTCAGTTTTAAGTCCCAGGTTTTAGTTTTGTTTTTTCTTTATTCCTTCTATTTTTCAGTTACGTTTATACTTTTGTATTAGAATTTTATTTTCTGCTTCGGGTAGGACTATGTATATTGCTTTGGGAAAAACTTGTAACAGTTGCTGTTTTAAGGCTTCGCAAAATGGTATTTCTCTTCCTGAGGTTTTTGGCCAATGCGTGCGTCATCCTCATGGAACTGCTTCAGGGAGCTACCCAGGGTTGCTTTTGCTAGAGGGAGTTACTTTTGAGGTCATGATTCCCTGGAGATAGGAAGAGTAAAAATCTGTAAAATAGTAACAGCAAAAGGGCAGAGTTAATGAAATTAGGATGTTGTCAATTTGGACTGAAATCCTGTTTTTACTACTAATTCACTTTGTATTCTTGGGCAAATCACTTTTCGTAATTATTTTCTTTCATGGTAGTGATTATCCATTGTTTGGATAAGGGACTCTGACTTTGTATGTTAGTTCGATACTATCTCTAGGGGCATTTAGATAATTTTCATATAAAATTTACAGGAAAGTGGCATTAGGTGACAGGAATTTTTAACTGTAGTATTAATAATGATGCTGTTGAGCAAGAAAATGTTATAAAATAGAGGTGGTTATTGGTTTGATAATAGTGTTAAATCATAGTTCATATAGTTTAGAATAAAAAAAATTCTCTGGTTCATGAATTTGCAGTTACAACATGATTGTAAGTTTATAGTGAGAATAAATATAAAAACACAGCAGCAGAATGCAAAATTAAATTATTTATTGCTGGGAGTTCTTTTTATTAGATATTCAAAACCGGACTTGATGGTAAGTTCTTAAAAGCGGTGCTTGCAGCCAGAGCTGCTGCTTTCTGGCCTGTGCAGCCAGAAAAAAGTAGTGATGCATTAGGAACCCATTGTGTTACAGAAGTAATTTTTGAAACTCATTCTATTAAAAGGAAAAGAAGAAACCTGGGTTTGATACGTGTGTGTGCATATATATATATATATATATGACTTTGTTGTCAGAACAAGGTTTCATAGACTTAAAGATGTACTGTTCTTGTATTGTAATGGTTGTAGGCTATTTACCAGCATTGCAAGACTATGTTAACTTTTTTATAAAACTTAAATAGCCTTAGTACTAAGATTTTAGGATAGTCTTCTTTATGAAGTATCTCTTGTAAGCTGTTTGCTCCAGATGTAGTCATCCGGGTAGTGAATGATTTGTGGTGTGAAGTTTTGTTTTTCAGCTGTGTCTACCAAGCTAGCTGTATTATCTGCCCATTGGTAATCATATTTATATTGACCGGCATTTCTTTAAGCAAGACAGAGCAGTTCAAATGAATTGATAAACTGAGAATCTGAAAAGAAAGGAAATCTCAGTTAGAAGAAAGGAAACTTCAGTTAGGTCCTGTGTAGTGGGCTCCTAAATGGTGTGATGGGATGCGATACATTATCAGTGCAGTGTGGTTGCATGATTACTTGCAAATGGATTCTAGTCTTTATGTAAAGTGGCCTTTTGCCAGAATCCTGGAGTCTCGAGAGTCCCCTTTTTCTGGTAGTGTTATGAAAAAGAAGTGGAAAGAAGTACTGAATTGCTGAACAGAAGCATATATAAAGTATATAAACCCAGGCTTTGTATTTCGAAGGGAAGGCAGCCTTCTGCTAAAGGCATGGGTCATACAGTATTTGTAGAGAGCACTCCTGATTATTATCATTAGAGAAACTTTTTGTGTTCATTCTCTTTCTGAAGATTTGCTTTCTACAAAGCTTAGGCAAAGAGTGGTTTGTCATCTGTTTCCTCTTTTGTATGGTTGGTTCAAAGTAACAATATTATTTTCCTGTTTAAAATATTTACCCAATTGTGTTTGAATAAGGGGAGGTGGTGGAGGGGCTTGGGTCAGGAAATGGAATCTTGATGTGGAATGGTCCCGCAGCTAGAGTGAGCGTCTGTGCAGCATGGAAAGCTCCATGCTAATTCTGCTAATATTGAAAATTTAGGTGTTACCTGTTGAAGATCTAACTTGTGCAAATAGTTTTTTGTAACCTGAAAAGCTGCGTAAATCATAATGAAGTCATACATGTCAGGACATTTTAAAAGGTAGAGCATCTCGGATGATTTACCTTATTATATCTTTGTTTATTTGTTCTTGCTTTTAGCACATCAAGTGTAATTTAAGGTAAATTGATTTAGTCGAGATTTTTCTTAGTGGCTATTTGTAAACACTTACAGCACCTCTCACAAGTAAAAAAATATGATAACTTCATGAGCAATGGTACTTGGAAAAGCGTTTTTTCTTTTTTAGTAAACATGTCCTTTGTTGCTCTTCTCCTTCCCCCATGTCTTCTGCACAATAATCCTCATGTATCCTGTGATACACTTACCAAATAGGGCACATGCTTTAGCAAGTCTGGCATCTCTTACATATAATAATTGGCCAGCCAGCTGCTGCCAAACAGGCTATTTAATAGAGGAGTTATGGTTTTTGGGGACACTGATTTTTCACACAATTTGTCAGAATCTGGTTAATCTCTAAGAAGTCTTTGTTTTCGGTTTGCCTGGAGTCTGGCCATAGTGTCAAAACTATCTGGGATGAAAGAATAGGAAGAACAGAACATTGCTATTGCTTTTTTAAATTGGGGTGTAAATGAATGAGTTTTCTAAGTAGTTCTGATATATCTTGCCTGATGGTGGTATTGTCATTATGATGTGAAAAGATTTTGGCTTATTGGAGTTCTGTAGAGAATAGCAAGTCCATTGGAAAACAGATTTTGTTGGTTCTGAGAAGTAATTTAAATCACTATCGACTTCTGCTGTGTTTAACTGTGAGTGATATGGATAACCCTTCTACGTCTTGTTTTACTGTTGAAATATTCTTTTATTGGACAGTTGTATATTGCCACCTTTGAAAATTATCTTTAATACAAAAGAGATATTCGTAACAAATTCAAATAACATTTTGAGTAACACTCCTTCTCTTTCCTTTCACAGCTTTAAGAGAGCATAGGTTTTAAAAAGTTGTAGGCAAAGGCTGTAAAATTGATATACAAATGAGTGGTGACAGAGAAGCAGAGTAATCCAGAGAAGATTTGGGAATACATGACAAAAGTGAAAATAACCATGGCAGGGACATAAAGGTAGGAAACTAATATGAAGTGCAAATAGCAAAAATATTTTTTACTGAAGTGGAGATCAGCAATACTGGATTTTATGGTGTGCTAAAATTGGAGGGACATTAGGAAATGGCAGCTATTGAAAAGTAATTAGGTGTGGTGAAAGTGCCCTTCTCATCGCCTGGTTTCTTTTGTTTTTTTAGTGCAGCATGGAGGATGATACAAAACCTGTTTCATTTTGAAATAGCCTGCTCCTAGGAAATTTCAAAGAATATGTAGAGGTTTAGTTTTTGCGTTATCTCATTTTAGAGAGCTAAAGTGCTCTTCTGGTTCACAGCTGGCTAGCTGCAGGGCTGATGTTTGAATTCTGAAGTTTTTATGATGCTTTAATGTATTCCAGTAGTTTAATTAAGGCATTCTTTCCTAATATAAACTTTGTAAAGTTTGTGTGTCTCAACCTTTCTTAAACAGACTTCCTTTCAAAGAGCAGAAGCGGTTTATGTGACAGATAGAGGTTGCATTTGGGTCAGGATTTCAGTTTAGCTCCAGAGCCTACACTGACCCAGTCTCCTGGATGTTCCTGTTTTGATTTACATCATGGGGTGGTTTTGGTGCAAACAAACTGGTTTACTTCTTGGTGAAAGTAAACTGAAAGATATGATTTCAATGCTGATGAGCATTCAGTCAACTGGGTGAGAGCAGAGCTAGTCTGAAACGTTAGAAATAATGTCTCCTTCCCTTCCCGCAAACGCGTGTAGTGCCAACATCAGGTCCTCAGTACTGAATTTTGGTGAGTAGGTGGTGATGAGTAGATGGAGATCATGATGATGCAGGTTGTCCTGTAGCAGCCCATGGAGGGCCACAGAGGAGCAGCTATCCATGCTGCACCCCATGCTGGAGCAGGTGGACGTGCCCTGAAGGAAGCTGCAGCCCATGGAGGGCCCATGTTTGATCAGTGTTTTCCTGAAGGACTGCAGTCTGTGGAGAGGACCCATGGTGGAGCAGGGGAAAAGTGTGAGGAGCTGTTACGGACTGACCATAACCCCCCATTCTCCATCTTCACTGAAGTTTCTTCACTGGAAGTGTTGTCAGGCGTTGGAAGGAGCTGCTCAGGGAAGTGTTTAAGTCAGTGTCCCTGCAGGTATTTAGAAGACATGCAGATGTGGTGCTTAGGGACATGGTTTAGTGATGGACTTGGCAGTGTTAAGTTAATGGTTGGACTTGATGGTCTTAAGGGTCTTTTACAACTGAAATGATTCTATGATTCTCTCCCACCTGGGGAGAAGCAAGGAGATAGAGTTGGGAATGAAGGAGTGAAGTTGAGTCTCGGAAGAAGAGGGAGTATAGGGAGCAGATGTTACAGTTTTTGTCTTTCTCACCATCTTTTTTTTTAACTGGCAATAAATTTAATTTTCCCCAACTCAAGTCTGCTTTGACTGTGGTGATAATTGGTAAGTGATCTCACTTTTATCTTGACCTACAACCTTTTAAATTTTATTTTCGCTACCTGTCCTGTTGAGGAGGGGGAATGAGAGAGCAGCTGGCAGCAGACAGCCAGCAAAGGTCAACTGATCACATTCATGTACCTATAATAACTAGTTCAACTAAAAAAAAAAGATTATTCTTCCAACCTTTTTAGAACATGCTATTGATTTAAATAGTTCATTTTGTTTGTATTATGAACGTGAATAAAAGTTCAGCTGTCACATTTTGTGATCCAGTAGTAGCAGCTTATTTTCGCATCTTTTTTTAGCACCTGAACTTAAAACTGTCTCTTAGTCCACTGTCACCAGAGACATAGAAATCTACTTCTCCCTCCAGGTCTCTATTGCAGTGGTTAAATATTCTGTAACAGCGTTACTTGCCTGCTCCTGCCCTGCAATGCTTTGTTTGTCGTGCCAGCAGTGTTGTGCAGCACCACAAAGAACAGGATTGGGAAAGCAGTCCAGCTGAATATTTTTCCTCCTGGCTGTTTTTCAGCCGGATATGTTTCTTGATCCAGTTTGCAGCTCAATTCTGCAAAAACCTTTTGCTGGCATAATGGAAGAATGGAGCAGCGTGGTCAGGTGAGGCATGCACTGAAGTGGGTGTTGCTACTGGAGTCATGTGTCAGGGAATAGATGAAGAAAGGCTGTATGTATCGGGGTGCTGTTCAGGGGTCTGTGAGATAAAGATGTGACTCTCTTGATCAGACACTCCAAATACAGACGTCTGCTGTTTTAAATTCAGGATGCTATCGTCAGTAAAATTATTTTGGATCAAACATCTTCATGTATTTTTTTCTTGATCTTGAAGGAAGTTTTTCTGAGTTTTTACATAGCAGCTTTTGCCTTACTGGCTAGAAATGTTTAGTTTTCATTTAAATTTTCTGTGAGATCACCTAGTTCTGTATTACATGACTCGTGATTATACCTCTCTTTAGCCCTCTTTCCTGCTTCTTGGACAAATTGAAGAATCCTGCAACACCCAATTACTTGGTCCTTTTACATCCAGGATGAATGTGATCCTTGTCAAACTGTCTTCCCTGAAGTTCAGCAACCATTAAAAAATATTCCAAAGATGTGTAACTTCTCTGTTTCTATGTGAAATGCCAATTTAGTAATTAATTAAAAAAAATACTGCCCCTCAATCCCAAGCACCATAACTAGTTAGACTTGCAAGGCAAGAAAATAGTAACAGGTTATCTGAGTCTTTTTAATGTACCTCCTGTTGAAGTCTGCCAAAAAATAGTAAAATAATTCAGTACAATTCAGAGTAGTGAGGCAGCTGCTGTGAGATCGTAGCTAATGCTATTTTTCTGAGTGTTACTGGTAATCAACAGATAACATACATCAAAGTCTCAGTGTATGTAAAAAGGATAGCTTTCTCCTTGATGTTAAGCCTCCACAGTGGGAACAAGGTCATTGGTGGAGTTGTGTGGGGAGAGAAAATTGGGGTGATTTCCAAGTTGTTGTCTCATAGAAAAAATAACATTTTTAGTTGTTGTTACCAGGCAGCAAATAGTTTTTAAATGTAGAAAGTTGCTTTAAAAGAGTGATTATGGTATATGAGGTGTGTTGTCTGGCAGCTGGAATTGGCAAATAATGTTATGGGTTATAGAACTTGTCTGTGCCAGACTGTCAAAATTTCAGCACAGACTTTGTGGTCAAGGTGTAGATGCTGCCTTAGTCATGAACTGCTTCAGGAATTACAGTGGTCGTTTAGTAGTCAGACTGTCAGCAGTTACAGGGTTTTTTTTGTCACTGAAGGCTATCTTTGGCTGTCCTGAAGAGCTGCTTCCATCTTTGTGGTGCTACGTGCAGTCTTTTCTCCAGATGTGTTGCCTTTTCCAGCCTTACCTAAACATTTATTCCAGTGTGCCTGCATCAGGAAAATTTTTAATCATCAGGCCAGAGATCTTCTCAAATATGTTTATAATCAAGGTTGGAAGGGGATGGAGTGAGAAGGCTTCTTGGTTAGAATGAGATGATTTTGCTGGCATTCAGAGGGACAGTGACAGGGTGGAGAAATGGGCCCACAGGGATCTCATGTAATTCAACAAAGGGAAAGGCTGAGTCTTGCATCTGAGGAGGAATAACTGGTACAAGCTGGGGACAACTGGCTGGAAAGCAGGTTCACGGGAGGGGACCTAGGAGTCCCAACGGCCAACTGAGTGACTGTCAGCCAGTAATGTGCCCTTGTAGCAATGAAGGACAGTGGTATCCTGGGCTATTCGGGTTGAGGGAGGTGATCCTTCCCCTTCACTCAGCGCTGGTGAGGCCACACCTGGAGTACTGTGTCCAGTTCTGGAGTCCCCAGTGCAAGAGAGATGTGGACATACTGAGTGTGTCAAGCAAAGGGCTACAAATGCATTTTGAGGAATCTTAAGGCATCTGGTATGAGGAGAGGTTGAGGGACCTGGTGGTCTTTAGCCTGGAGAAGAGAAGGCTCAGGAGGATCTTACCAGCTGTACCCCAGCTGATGGGGTTTGTAAAGAGGATGGAGCCAGACATTTTTCAGTGGCATCAAGTGACAGAAGCAGCAATGGGCACACATTGAAATAGAGGAATTTCCTCTTAGGCATAAGAAGAAACATTTTGGCTCTAGGGATGATTTCACACTAAAACAGGCTGCCCAGAGGTTGTGGAGTCTGCATTCTTGAAGGTACTCAAAACCTTACTCGATATGGTCCTTGGCAGCTGGCTCTATTTTACCCTGCTTTGAGCAGTGATCGTTGTGCTAGAGAGTTTCCAGAGGTTACTTCCCACCTCAGCTATTACGTGACTCTGTGAAATGATCAGACAAGAAGGCATTTCCTTCAGTTTTGCCTTTTCAACTGTTAATTTTTCGTGACTGCAGGTGGCTCAGCTGTTGGACACAAGTAACTAATAGGTTTATAGTGAATTTGGAAGTAATTTCCCAAAGGAGGGGGCAAAACCCGTTCTTTTTCCTCACTAATTTTGGAGTGATCTGTTGTTTTGGCTTTTTTTTAAGGGTGAGTGTGACTGCAAAATTGTGTTACTCCAGCGTTTTAGTGCTTAGTTTTGTCTTGTGTTACAGGCTGAATGCCAGTGTTTCTCTCTTCTGTTGCTCATTTTTTTCCAAACAGCAGCAGAATTTGATTTATTTTTTTTTTAATAAACTCGTGGCTGTTCACTGTATTCAGAATGCATGGATGGAAAGTGCCTGTGACTGATCACTTTCACTCTTCTGTAGCTTGACGAAGATTTAGGAATAAGTAGTCTTGAGAACTGGGTTTTTGTGGGAGGCTGGGCGGAGCACATGCTGGTGGGTTACATCTGGTCTGTCTTTTCACATTCTTTTGGAACAAACCGACGTATAAAGCAGTAAAACACCAGAAATGATAAGATTTTCATGAAGCTAATATCATCTGTCTAAGAGAGCTTAATTTTTTCCTATATAAAAAAAGAATAGAGCTCATAGAATCATAGAATCGTTTTGGTTGGAAAAGACCTTCAAGATAATTGAGTCCAACCATTAACCTAGCACTGCCAAGTCCACTACCAAACCATATCCCTAGAAGAGAGAGAGATGAGAGAGAGATAAGCACTTATCCTTTCCACTGTACGAAATGTCTAAGTCAAGCCAGTGGTTTTCAAACTATCACGCACAGTTGAACACAGTAGCCTTTGTGCTATAAGGTGTGCTAGTGGTCTTAATCCGGAGATAAAATTCCAGATTGCCTGTATATTTTGATATATGCATTTCTGACCCTTTAACTTGTGGTTAAAGGATTTCCCATTTTTCTCTGACTTGTATAGATGGAAAAAAACCAAACATAGCTTTCTCAGCTGAGAAAAAGATAGAACATTTCAGGAACAGATTGACAACTAGAAATATGAAGCAAAGTCCGTTATCTTTTCCCATCAGTCATATAGGCTGATAGGGTATCACTGGCAGCCTTTCTTTATTGTTAACTTTTTAGTATATGGTTTCAGATTATGGTGGTGCACAACAGAAGTCTGTGTAGTGATGAGGCGAAGTTGTTAGTCTTTTTTTTCTTTTTCCCCCACAGGTATCAAGCATGATGGAACTATGTGTGATACTTGTCGACAGCAACCCATCATTGGCATCCGATGGAAATGTGCTGAATGCACAAATTATGATTTGTGCACAGTTTGCTATCATGGGGACAAACATCACTTGAGGCATCGTTTTTACAGAATTACCACACCTGGAAGTGAAAGGTAAAACCTAATTTTTTCCCCATGAAGTTAAATAGGAACAGTTAATTGTGGTTAACTTTTAAACTGCAGATTTGGTTACTGAAACTTGGATTAGGTAAGAGAGTGGCTTGAGTTGCAGATTCTGTTACTGGCTCTGCCTCTTTGTGAGGGAGGGTAGCTAGGACAGATCTTTGGAGCTTGGAAAATATGGAAATTTTAGAAAGGAGAAGAGAAAAAAGGATATGATTATTCAGTTTCTTTTAACCTCTCTGCAGTCTTCCTAGTTCTTTTGTTATCATGTAGTAGCTTTAAAACAAAGGCAATTATCTTTACACAATGCATAATCACAAAATGATTTGTCAAGGAATTCCTGAATCTGAAAGTTTAATTAGGTTCAAAAGCGGTGTAGACAGATGGAAGGGAAAATACCGTACTTGTGGATTATGAAAAGCAGAATGTTCTGGAGACAAAACCTTTGACTTGAACTGCTTCAACTGCAGAGAAATTGCTACAGAAAGCAGATAAATGATGCTGTGAAGGGTTGTTCTACCCTTGCCTTGCCTTTCATGTTCCTTTCTTAAGCATCTGTTCCTGTCTCCCAGCAAAGAACTCTGAACAAAATTGGCATTTAGTGTGTTCTTGCATAGCTGTTCTTGTCGTCTTGAGTTTAAATAACTCATCTAAACCCAAAGCCCCCCTCTGTCATGATTTACCTGCCAGTTAAATGAGAACAGTAATATTTGCCTGCTACTGAGTACTTGGAGAGCTATGTTAAAGCATTGTGTAAAGGCTGCATGCTGTGGTATCACCTCTGTGATAATTCTCCAGGATGTTCTTTCATTAAATCACTGGAAGCTTTTTTTGTTAGATATGATGCTCAGTTAAATGTGACGTGTGTAAGACAACATTTATTTTGTCTTGGAGAAGTAAGGTTTACGTAATATGTTGTAATTCAGTGATGTGCAAGGGAAGTGGTTGGAGCACACAAACTGAGTTATTGTGTTGTGTCTTATAGGGACTGTGTTTATTTTCTCAAATGTTTGCCTTGAAATCTAACTGTGGCTCAAATGCCCAGGTCAGTGGCTTTAATCAAAAAGTAACTTCTGTTTTTTTTGACATTCATGCCAGCAGAACTAGTTACCAAATAGATATTGTAAGCTGAGAGTCTCAATTACAATGTTTAATGCAGAACAAGACTTAGTACTTTCTACTCTTGGATTCAACTTCTCTCTTAGTGTAATTAATAGAGAATGGGTAAGAAAATACAAATCTCATTTTCTATTTATTTCTTTTTTAAAAAAATCTCGTTGCTTTTAAGAATGCTTGCAAGGCTTTTTTTTCTTCTATATATTTTTTTTCAGATGTAGTTTCCTGTGTTGTTTTAAGTGGTCTGTTATGGTGTGTGAAGCCCAAGTTTTAGTTTGGGAGATAGATTGTACGCATTATGTAGAATTACAGGAAATCTTTTTCATCTGGTCACTTTCTCCCTTTCTTTGTTTACTCCCATTGAGCTGTTTCTGTTGGATCAAGCTTAGCTGAGAAAAATTGATTGAAGGCAACTGTTTGAGGGAGGAGAAAAGGCCAAAGCGGTGCTGTTAAAGTTGAGGAATGTCTCATAGGAATGATGGCAAGAGGCATCTAAGGACATTTGGGTGAAGGAAAGCATAATCTCTACCTATTTTATTCTTGGGTCTGGAATATCGTATGGGCAGCATACAAAAGTAATGTATGCTGGTTTTTGTCTCAGTTTTGTAGGTGTTGAGATCTTTCAAAAATACTACTATAAACAACATATCTTTGCATTGATTTTCACAGTTTAACTTTTTTCTTGTCTGCCATCTGCTGGAAGTTAAAAGTTTAGCAGAAGGGTGATACACTTCCTGAAGAAATCCGGAAACAGAATTTAATCTGAAAAATACTTTTGTCTGGCAACATTTTGCTGGTGTGAAGTAAAATAAACTGGTTGCATGCAAACTAGTGGCTTCTGAGAAGACTAAAAAGGCAGGAAAATGTTTATCTCTTTCTATTTGTAAGTTAAATACTTGTGAACTGTTATGTTTGGGTTCATCTACTTCAGTTCTGTTGAAGTCAGATGGAAAGAAGGGTTTGCTTTAGAAAAATAAAGTATTATGACTGAAAAAATGGGTGCTGATATATTGAATTAAATTTGCCAAGATGTGCTGTAAGAAGTATGTAGAAAACAAACTGGGACATGGAGGGGAAAGAGGTGTAGCTCTTACTTAATAGCATAATTCTGAATAAAAATGTCAGGGCAATTGTGGGACAGTAGTAGTATTGGCCTAGGGTGCATCTAAGAGAAACAGAAATGTGTTGTTTATATGCCTCTGTATGTTTCTTTAATGATTTTAAGAATATTAATACAGATCTATATGTAAGTGGTTACAAAATTGTTGCTGCTAATAGGAAGTTTGGAGAATAAATTATCATTAGAATTAAAATCTAATTATAAACATACACTAAATCAGATTTAGGAAGATTTATTTTTTTTTTTTCTTGTGGGCTGCTGTTCGAGTTGAGAATTGAATGGATGCGATTTCATGCACTGAAATCTGTGTGTTACATTTGTTTCAAAATTTTCTCCTTCCTTCCCATTCCCAAAGATTTGTTTTGGACTGACTTTATTATCTTGACGTTTGTGGGTTCTTCTTTTAATAACTTCAGGGTATTGTTGGAGTCTCGCCGTAAATCAAAGAAAATTACAGCAAGAGGGATCTTTGCAGGTGCCAGGGTGGTGCGAGGAGTTGACTGGCAATGGGAAGATCAAGATGGTGGCAATGGGCGTAGAGGAAAGGTAAAAATACAACTGGTTCAAGTAAGATGATGTGTTTCTGCATGCTCGTGCAATGGCCTTGCTGTCCTTTCTAATTATAGAGTAAAAATATCATCATAGAAATTGCTATTTTAATTTGCTGGACATTTTTTTGGTCTTATTCTGTAATGCTCAAGCATTTATAAAGAGGAGGGGATGTATACTATGACCAGTTCTGTTAAATTTACATTTTTACAATGCCAGCACAAAATTTTAAAAACTACTAAATTTTTGTCTTGGTTGCTCTGTTTAAGACTGGCTTGTAATGACATGAAAATCTTGTGCATGTTTCAGCATTACTAGAAACAAATAGCCCTTTCTGGTCATCACTGTATTTGTAGTCTTACTGCTTGTGGCTCAGCACATTTATGTGTCTCTTGCTCTTGGTTTTCAGTGCTGGCATCCTGGATTTTTGTTTTTAATCTAATAATTATAGGGACTTTTCCAGTTTATAATTTAAAACTTTGCAGGTTTTGGATGTGGATATTGCATTACTGGCTTAGGACATTATATAAGTAGTTTTGATATAGTTGTATAATAAAAATATTTGGATTTATTGAAAATTGCATGGAATTATATGTTGCTAATCTTAACCTTTGCAAATTTTCTGTTTACATTTTACATTTACCTTAAGAACTAATGAAGGTTTGTTATAAGTATGAACATACAGCAGGGAGTGTAAAATATGCTATGGCTTTTATAATAAAATATGAGATGTTCTAGAAGGAGAGCTGGATGCCCTTGTATCTTGGTGAGCTGTTATTTTTTTGTTG
Organism: Pterocles orientalis; assembly: GCA_011057875.1. Classification (NCBI taxonomy): domain Eukaryota; kingdom Metazoa; phylum Chordata; class Aves; order Pterocliformes; family Pteroclidae; genus Pterocles; species Pterocles orientalis. The sequence goes on from WKFP01013937.1 coordinate 823,316, forward strand.
TATTTAATTTTAGTATGCTTAAGCAGCATCTAAAAGAAAGTGAAAAGTTCTTGAATAAGATATTTAGTCTATTTTATATCATAGACATTTATGGAAGCTTTAGGAATTTTGGGGATTTAATTTTTTGTTTTATTGAGAGGAAATAATAAATGTAAATTTCTTAAGGCAAGGGATATTCAGATGTAGCTTTTTTTATCTTGACTATTTACTCCTTGCTGTGAATTTGGCAAGATACTTTGCAGTCTCTGAAACTTTGCAAAATAAAAGTCTTATCCTACCTTGTTTCCTTTGTGTACTAGACTTGAATTAATGGGATTATTTAAAAGCTGAAAATATGTATAAGTGCAAATAAATGTTTTTAATGAGGAAAAGCAGATGGTAGGTAGCAGAAGCAGCTTTTAAATAAATGCAAATAAGAATGAAGACAAATTCTGGAAATTGATTTTTTTGAATAGAGGAAGTGTTTTCAGAATTTGGTGTGTGGCCTCATGATTTCAGAAATGTCAGGGAGAGTCCTTTTCACTGTCCTTTTGTACTGTTGTTAAACAGGTTGGCTCTGGAGACAAAACTTTGTTGCCTAACATAGTACATTGCTACTAGGCAAATGCAGGTTAAACCAGACAAATTGAAGGAATTAAAATAGTTTTCATCCTCTTTTTCTCAATTGAATGCTGCTTCTAGTAAGAACATGTCAAAGCGTCACAAAATAAATTTTTACAGTTCAGATTTTCTTCCCTGCTCGTATAGTTAGGTTATCTACCAAATACACAAAGGAAAAATAGGCCTACAAAGTACAAATTCAGGCTGTCATCTTATTAAGACGTGGGGAACACTTGTATCAAAGAGAAAACAGCTTCAGAATCAATTTTATTAAATTCAGTAAAACTGCTGTATCCTGAATTATTCTGAAGATATGCATAAAGTTTTAAGTTCAAATTATGCTTCTAAGTCTTTGTTGTAGGAACAATTTTCTTATTTTTAAAACTGAATAGGTAACTGAAATCCAAGATTGGAGTGCGTCAAGTCCGCATAGTGCAGCATATGTTCTTTGGGACAATGGTGCTAAAAACCTTTACAGGGTTGGCTTTGAGGGCATGGTAAGTATGAAAGAACACAAGGGGTAAAATGCATGGTGGGGGAAGGGTAGTAAGAATAACTTGTTGTGCTTTATTATCCTGCTTTTGTAATATGCTTTGTCAGTTTGCATGCTATTATTCTGGTCATTGTGAATACAGCTGTGTGGATCATGCATATGTATTAGTGAGAAAGTCTGATCTGGGAATTTATAAAACACGTAATTTAAAGTCTGCTTTCTGCCAGAGTATAGTAAATGTTTATATCACATACATGATTGTCTTACTGTGCTACTATTGTGCTTAAATTAAAATTCAGAAAGTAGCAAGAAGCCTAGTTACAAACTTTTTAAAGACCCTGTTTCTTTTAACTCCTGAAGCGTTTAGTTCAGTTTAAATTTTGCTGTGATTACTGCAAGATTTGCAGTTTTTAAACTACTGGCAACACTCGGAATCCTCTTGAGAGCAATATTTTTTGTCAATGGAAAGGTGTTGAATTAAGTTACAACCTTAATTTGCTTTAGCACTACATTTTTCTTTTTCACTTCCTAGCTTCTGCAGCTACTTCTACAGCTTTTGAGAGAAAATGGGTCAGACTCTAGCCTATGTGCCTTCTGTCATTGGAGGTTTTCTTATCCTAATGTGGGTCAGGGAAAGGTTACTTTGATTATCAACTTCTTGTAATATCTTAATTAGCATTCTCTGTGCATGATTTTTGTTAGTGCAGAGGAAAAAACATGTTAACATTGAAGTGTCATCTTGTCAGATGTGTATCAGTAACAAAATGTTAAACAATGACTAGTCTACTTTTTTTGAAAGTAGAATATTTTGCCTTATAGCCTCACTTGAAATAAAGTTTATTTTTATAATAAAAATAAATACTAAGTACCACTTTTGCGGTAAATACATGTTTTAGTGTCAGGTTTAAAAAGAGTAAACATCTTTAGTGCAGGTCAGCTTTTCTGATGCATGAAGCTGCTAAAGGTAAAATACAAGTCAGTGTTGGATTATGTGCTTCCTGGTCCTGCCCAGTGCTAAAGAAAATTCCTTATATACTGGCAAAAGGGAAATATTTGATCAATCAATTAACAACAAAATCCTTAAAATGTATGTGAAACTAAATATATAGGATAATATGTAAATAATATATGTACATATATGTGTATAAAAAGGATAATTTGAGGCTTTATATGTAGTTCTTATCTGACTGTAATCCATTTGTCAGGTACTTTTATCAAATGCAATTTTCACTTCAGACAGAATGAGTTCTTAGATCTCTGTGACAGAGTTATTTGAAAGAAAAACAAAATTTTATAACTGATTAATTGCTTGCTAAGTGTCCAATTCGTTGTGATTATTTACTATTTATGTGCCTTTATCTAAAGCTGACTAATAGACTGTCAGAAGGTTCACGTAAAGTTGGGGCAAACTTGTCTTGGGACTTAAAAATTGGTTAGGACTCTCCAGAGGATGTGGAATTAACAATAGTCGGAGTGTGTGCTCTCTAAATACAGTGGGGAAGAGACCCCTACTTGCAAATAAATAGCACCTGACTCAGACGCAAATGGAGTTGATTAAAGACACACAGTTTATTATTTTAAGTCAGGTTTGTTTGTTTGATAGCTGACAGGCTGCATCTGGTCCTCAAAATTGATCTATCTGGCCTGCCAGCTTTTCCTTGGGACAGACAAGGATTGGCTGGTTGGGCAGCAGGTGCTGACTGAAAACTTGCATTTATTTGTGGTCAGGTCCTTGGAGTTTTTGAGGTTGCTGTTGCTGTGTTTACCTATGAAGTGATTGAGAGGGGTGCATCTTGCCTTTCTTTGTGAAACCTGGCATTTTAATTTGTGAGTTTCTGCTGCCACAGGGCACAAATTCCTGAACTGAATTTTTTTGTGTTACTGTTAGGCTGAATAACGTGTTTGCTACATCTGTAGTGGGAATAAAGCACTGTTGGCCAATATGATTATTGACACTGCTTACATTTCGTGTCTGTGTGTATTCAGATTCTGGAGCCAGACCATGCTGTTAACCACAGTCATCTGCTTTAGAAATGTGTGAACATAGCCTTTTCCAATAAAAAAGATACACTAGGTGAAATTAGAGAGTTGATGAGAAGATTGTGATTTAGCTTTTTCGGCTTGTCTCTAGTCTTTATTTCTTCATATCACACAGCTGAAGATGTAAAGCTGGTAACTTCCATTGGTTTTTAATAAGCTTCATATTCTACTGCTTATTAATAGAATGGTTTTATTATGAAAACTTGATAAAATAGTTCCATCAGCTGGAGTGCCCTAAACCAGTTTCATTATCTAGGAATCGATTTTGTGCTACAAAATTTATTTGCTCTTGCTTTTTTTGCTGTGATTTACCTCCTCTTGTTTTTCATTATGGAGAATCTTCTTTCATCTGTGTAGCCTCTGAAAGAAGTAACTGTCCATCGTTGTCTCAGTAATCTGTAAGCCATCTGTTTGTGTACTTCTTCCACAAATTCTGAATAGTTGCGTGCATAAGGGAAATTGAGAAGATTCCTTGTCCTTGTGTTTTTGATGTTAGACTTTATCTTGATTGATACTTAATGTCTGTTCATCAGCACTTATTTGGTTTACCCTTCATCTTTGAAATTAGAGGTTTTTAAGAATGACTTATTAGCACATTTTAAAAAAAATAAAATCAAAGTAAATGTATTGGCATGCTAGGCATTGCAGGTGAGTTATAAAAATATATAGAAATGTGCTTTCTGGTGCAGTTACAGCTGCACAGATCTGTAATGTAAGTCAGATCTTCAGCTCGCTAGTCCTTTATCTTGTCCCCAGTGTGTTAAAAATGATGGATTTAGGAAGGAGGAACAAGAACATGTCATGTCCAAACTATCCACTGTTTCAATCCATTTAGAAGGCTCAAAGAGACTCGTAAAACTTGTAAAAATCGCGGTGGCATTCTCTGAAGTGTGGTACAGCAGATGGGGCAGCAGGGATGTGCTGGCAGCCTGATTGTGGCCGGGCTTTGGGTGTGGTTGTGCTCTGTCCTCACTAGGGGGGCCTCTTGCCACGCAATCCCCGGGGGAGGATGACCAGGAGCTTAACACCACCCCTGTTTTTTTACTTAAATTACTTAGGCAGAGGGAAGCTTTTTTCCTTTTCAGAGAAATAGAGTAGCTGAGTGCTGGAAGTAGAATTATAGTTGCTTACCCAGCTTTCGGGGTACTGAAGTAGAAAAAAGTAGTTTCCCCGTCTTAAAACTCCGAGATCTTTTTTGTGTTTGATTATGTTTTTAAAGACATTTGCAGGCCTTTGCTGATGTTACTTTTGTTAGTGCTGTTAGCAAACTTACTGAAGGAACTCTTTGCTGTATATACAGTATATATGAGTTAGTTTCTTGTTGCCTTAATCTCTGCCCAGTGCCTCATCTCTCTGCAGTTGGAGTCCTCAATTTTTTGATGAAGACTTAATGTAAATAAAATAAGCATGTTACCTTGCTTTTCTGTGATATTTAGATCAGTCTCATATTTTGCCCTTTGGTGATCTAACATTGAATTCACCATGTAAGTGAAAAGAAGACAGATGTGAAGCTGAGGTTCAACATCAAGCTACCACTTAGTTTTACAGCCAAGTGTATCATTATACTCCAGAAATAAACTGCACAGGGCATGATACAGGCAGGGGAAAAACAAGTGCAGATTTGTATGTTTGTGGGTTGGTTTTTTTTTCTATGAAATTTAAGGTATCTTAACCTGCTTCCTAATAATTTATGCTGCGTGATAAATAATTAGCCTTTTACTGAATGTTTTATTTCTTCTGCTAGCTTTTAGCTGTCAGTCTGCTCTGTATCTTAATGCGTGCTGTAACACAAGCAATCTTTCACCCGGATTTTGCCTGACTGGGAGAACTGTTTAGGACCCTCCTGTGCTCTATTCTTAATGCTTTGAAGAATGTGAAAACAGCTCTTGCATGTGTACCCCTTCCTGACTCCTGCACAGACAGCTGGTTATTGCATGACACAAAGAGTTTGTATTCAGCGAGTGAGACCATGTGCTCCTGGGCACATTAAATCTCTGTTGGTCTGGGGAAATGAATCAGCTTGCCATCTGGGATAGTCAGCGCAGCCCCTTTGTCTTTGGCCGAGTTAAACCCAGCACCTGCCCACCGGGTGGCAGCATTTTTGCTGCTGCTGCTGGGCTCAACAAACTGTTTTCACATAGGTTTGAAGAGCGGCTAAATCTCATTATTTTCATAAGGCTGTTTTCATCACTTTTTCAAAAAGTGGTGGTACATTCTTCATAGATCAGGATACGTGCTGAATTTTGTATTGTTTCGGGCTGCTTAGCTGTTACAGGTCACTGAGGGTGTTCATCAGTGCCTTCATGATTTGGGAGACTTGAGAGTTTTCATTTTAATCCTTTTTCAGGAGCACAGTCTGACAGTAAATCTTGGGTGTGGGAAAAATAATTATTAAAGTATTTGTTTACTTCTGGTTGATTGTATCATAACCACCACCTGTCCTCTGTTTCCTTTCCTCTGTTACAATATTCTAACACATTTTGCAAACTGTTTCCTATCTCCTTCCCAACTCATCATGCACGCAAAACGCCCTTTGTTTAGTGAGAACTGTTCTGTAAGGAGCAATGGCAGATGGTTGCCATTCGGCTTTAAGGGTTACACAGGGGAAAAAATTGACGGAAAGAGAATTGTAGGAACTCTGCTAGCTTTATGAATAGGAGTTGGTCATCATACTTGAAACTTCTGTTTCTCAGATAGTATGAAACAGTCTTTCTGGAGTATGAGCTTTAGAACTTTTATCTTTAAAAAAATAAAGTTTAGCTTAGCGTAGTGTTTTGTTTTTTTTTTTTAATACTATCCTTGTGTTCAGTATATTCTTAATTGGAAATTCTTTGTAGAATTTGGGTGCCAGGCTTTCTTTTCTAACTTAAACATATATCTGTCAAAAATGGGAAGAGGGGGCAGCACTGGCAGGCATTAAATGATTGGTACAGGAAAGGCTGTGCCTGGAGTGCTGTTTGCAGATTTTTTTCTTTCCTTGCTTGTGTTTTTTAAAAGGAAAGATAATTTTGTAGAACAATGCAAGGGAACTTTGTGTTACTTTAATACTTTCTATTGAGTTAAAAATGTCTCGTCCTTTACAGCCTTTTATGTTGGTAAAGGTTATTAAAGTCTTGAGAATGTCAAGGATGATAGATTGAAAAGTAGTTGAGTTTATATGCATCAGTAACTAATTCATGGGACATGTTTTTGGTACATATAATTTTCAGCCTTTCTTAATTGAGTGTATTTCAGTTTTAGTTTCACTGTCTTATGTTAACCTGGAGACTCAGTCTGAGGACTAAAGTTGTCTTAATCTCTCCCTGTAGTCTGACCTGAAATGTGTCCAGGATGCAAAAGGAGGTTCTTTCTACAGGGACCATTGTCCTGTGTTAGGTGAGTTGAAGATAAAGTGCCTTTACCTTGATGTCTGTTAATTATACTTAGTCTGGATTTCTCTTTAAATGTCATCTAAAAGGACTGCCCTTACTGGTGAAATGTCAATGGTATAATTTCTAAGCATTAATAATAAATTGGAATGCTTTTAAAAATGTATTTGGTATCGGTGTGCCAAGTAGGTGGCAAGGGAGCTGTTAAGTGTTGACTAAGTAACAAATTGAGTCACAAGTCTTCTGTGCTATATTTCTAAAAAGCCAGACATAGCCATGCATTCTTATAAGACTGTCTTAAATATTCAGAGATGTTCAATGAAGTAGCATGTATGTGGCCGTAAACAGGAGTAATTTAAACACATAACTTAACCTGTTATTTTATACTAATGCTGGTGTATGTTTTGGAATCTCAGTTGAGGTTTTCCATATCAGCTCTTGCACTGACTTAGTGTCTTGGCTGGGCTGTAGATATACGCAGAGTGTATTATAAAAAATAAATGCCAGGTGTTTTGGTTTTTGAAATATAGGTAAGTTGGGATAAATTTTGTAGATTATTGGACACAAATTTCTTAATTATTAATGTGTATTTCCTTGGCAAAATACCTGGTCATAAAATGGGACGCTACAGAAAATTTTGCTTTTCTTCTCAAGTTTCTTATTATACTTGAATGCATTAAAAAAAATCACTGATAATACTAGCTTTTCTAAAGTGATGAGAATTCTCTATTTACTAGTCTTAATCTAATTCCTTGCACAAGTACTTGAAGTGTGACCTGCAAACACTTATTTTATTGACAGGATTGGTGAAAAGGTGAAAACAAAGGTCTGTTTTGTTTAGAAAAAAGCCAATCATCCAATTTAGATATTTACTGTCAAGCAGCTGAATTGTTTGAAAGTAAAAAACCAAACATACTGATCTTTGTATCTTGCTTCTGTACTTAGAATTAATTTTGTCATTTCAGTCTGACGTGAATAAAAGTAGAAAAGTAGTAATAGGATCTTACTGGTTCTTTATTACATAGGTAAACTTAGGTTCTTATGTGTGCCCGTTACTAATTTTAATTCTTGCTTTAAAAGTACAGGTCTATGTTTTCTGCATGTAGCTTACTTTTAGGGTGTTACTGTATTTGAATGCATGAATATTAATCACTAAAGATAGTAGGAGACTATTACTTTGCTAAATTCTTCCCCTTCCACTATATTAAGTAGCTATATCAAGGATGTCCATGAACTCCGTTCATCCTTACCACATTATCCTCCATCTTCAGTCTTATCTTTCTTAGAACGTCTGTCCCTTTTGTCTTCTGAATGTAGTTCACAGATGCGTTCGTACTGTGAATTTAAATGTATGCTTGCATTAAAAACTAGAATTTTATTTTTGAAGCTTTGCGATTGTTCAAAGAGTTCAAATAATATTCAAGCAAGTGCCTAATTAATACAGAGCAGTATGTAGTTGGAGCAAAATACTGGGACTGATTTTGTTCAGTACCACATCGGTGACCTTGATGATGAGACAGAATGCAGTCCCAGACAATTTGCAGGTGATAGCAAGTTGGCAGAGGGGTCTGGTTGAAAGTAGAACTTTATTCAGAAGAGCCGTGAGGAAGTGAAGAATTTGTTGAATGGAGACCTCGTGGAGTTCATTCAGAAGTGCAGTTTTGCATTCTGATTGAAATAAGCATACATAGGAATTCTCAAGATGGAAATTGCGGATGCCTGAGTGAGGATCCTTGCTGAGGACCTGGGTGTTGCTCTGAATACCAAATTGAATGAGACAGCAGTGTGCTGTCATTGCAAATAAGGTAAATTTCATAGTGGGTTATATTGAGAGGATGGTGGGCAACAGAATAGGAAAAGTTGTTATCCCCCTCTTCTCAGTGGTGATGAAGCTGTGTCTAGGATACTATGTCCTGTTTGTGTCATTTTCCATCCACCTCCTCTTTCCCCCTTGCCAGTTTTTAGAAACTGTAGAGGGTCTGATTGTGGCCTGCTAAAGTAGTTAAGAGACTGAGAGGACAAGCAGGAGGAGCTGGTTTGTTTAGTCTGGTAAGAAGGAGGTTAAGAGGTAATCTACGAGCCATCTACAACCACTTGGTGGGTGATCAAAAATGATGCCTCCAAAATTTCAGTAGTGGCAAATGGCATAAATGGTAGTGGCCTTAAGGCTACCTTAAGGGACTTGAGAAGTTCAGATACTGAAGAAATTTTCTGTTACGCCTATGGCTCTATATTACAGCACTGGAAAAAGTTACTTGGAGAGGTTGAGAAACCTCAGTTCTTGGGAACTTTCAGGACTGAGAGAGGCAAAGCCAAGCTGACCCCAGCTGGTTGTTAGTTCAGCTTTGAGCAGGATATCAGAGCAGATGACCTCCAGGGATCCTTTCCTCTAACTAATACTTCTCTAATTCTTTGCTGTTCTATGTCTCTTCCTTTCTTAGACTTCCCTGTCTCATCAGGACTGTCTCTGGAATGTTTGCTTTCAAATTTTTCTCTCTAGTGAGTTCCTTATCAGTAGCTTTTCTGAAGAATTAATCGCTGACTTTGTCCTCTGCAGAAGTGGCTGGTTTCCATGTTAAGTGTGTTTTGCTGTGAAGTTGAAGGGTGCAGACTGAAAATAGCATTCCATCTATAGTTCCTTCAAACTAAGACCAGGACAGAAAGAAGTCACTGGGTGGTCACAGAAGTCAAAGTCCATTGAACATTAATATTTATTCATGGCGTGTTTACTTTTTCAGCAGTTTATTCTTCAGTATTATCAGATTCTCTTCTTTACCTTTCTGTCCTCTGGAGACTTTCAGTGCTGCAATTAGTGCTGCCAACATCAGGTATGGATTTCAGGCTCTGGAATTAGTCTCCCTCCAAAGAATGTTTTTGTCTCTGGATATCAGGCTATTTGTTTGTACTTCCTAGCTATTGCAGTGTGAGGACCCTTTCTCCATTACTACCTCTTTCTTGGAAAAGGAAGAACCAACATTTTCCTCCCACTCCCCAAGACAGCAGTATTGCTAAAGGAACTCTGCTCACCCTGTCCTTTGTCACTGATGTCAAACTCAATCTACATGACTTGTGCAGTTGTCATACTCTTCACTGTTCTGTGAATGGCACCAGATACCATCCTCTGGTTCTGGCAGTGAGCAGATCTGCAAGTGTGTTCTCTCATCAGTTAACACAGCTTAATGTGTGTGAATGTATGCCATCTCCCTCCAGCTAACGAATTTTTGCTCTGACACATCTTTTGAAAACAGGCATTGTCCAGGGAGAATGTTTTAATTTTAAATTTGCAAGGGTTTTTTTTGTTTGTCGTCATCTCCCCACTTAATGAGGTTAAAGATTTTCATTGTTCATTATTTTAGAAGTATTCTTTTGCCATGCTTTTTCCACATTCAAAGACTGACCCAATTCAAAACCACTTTCTGTGGGCATTCTGCTTATCTTTCAGCCTCTGAGGAGATAGATGGCACTTTGTTTATGACTCAAAATTATCAGAGCTTTTCTATATCTAGATGTCTAACACCATATGATAGCTGTTACCATGCTGGTTAGAGCCCGTAGTGGAGCCTGTCACAAGTATTTAGCATTGTACACCATTTACCAGTGTCATTGCTATTTGCCTTGAACACTCAACAAGAAACCCACAATTCCATAGGCAGAGGTTCAGAGTTCTTTTTTTACCCATTTTACTCCCTTTTAGCTATTGGCCACTACAGTTGCAGAGACAGAGAGTCTCAGAAATTAACTTCCATTCTCTAAATTGCGTGGAGAATTAGTGGGTCATGTGAATATTTTCTTTTTATTCCATTTCAGGTGAGCAGAACGGTAACAGAAACCCAGGTGGGCTGCAAATAGGTGACCTTGTAAACATTGACCTTGATTTGGAAATTGTACAGTCTTTGCAGCATGGTCATGGAGGATGGACTGATGGCATGTTTGAAACTTTAACAACAACTGGAACAGTTTGTGGCATTGATGAGGATCATGATATTGTAGTACAATATCCAAGTGGCAACAGGTTTGTTGTATAGCCTTCATTATTGATTTTCACACACTTCCTTTACCTTCAGCACTTCTGATCACTTGGTGCCAGAAACTTTCTGTTCCTCTTTTGTGCCTATTAAGATTTCCTTGAGAATGTTTGTATTCTTTCTACAGTGTGTGATGAGGACTTACCTTTAAAGATGTTTTAGTGGGAAAAGGAAGTTCGTTGCTTCTCTCAGCATAAAAACAGTTAAATGCCTCTAAACCAGTAAAATTTGAAGTACAAATGAGGATAGTTTGGTTAAAAATTGTGGTGTATCTAGTACATCCATTTAATTAAAGTGTGTCTTTATAACTGAATGTTACAGCTTTTGACCTAGGACAGAGGGGGGGAAATTCTGTGTTCTTCCTATGTTGTTTCCTCAGAGTCCAATCCTCTGTGAGAGGGTTGGTGAAAAGGGGAAGACCCAGCTTGCTCTGGGTCTTGACCAGAGTCATCTCCTTCTGTCCCTGGAAAAATAAACAAACTGAATAGCTACTTTCAGGACTATTACATTGCTGTCAGCTTGCTTCCCTTTAGACAGGATATTTCTTCATTGTTTTTACATGTGTGCATCTCTAAAGATTGTCCTGGAAATAATCAACTAATGAGCCACAGACAAGTTTATGGACAAAAAATGGTTAACGACAAATATGCCATAATATCCAGTTGCAGAAAGTTTGTAGGCTTACAAGAAGAGTCTTGTCTAACGGATAATTTTTAAACATATATTTCACTTTACGTGTTTAAAATCCACTTTAAATGATTCATTGTCTAGGTGGACATTTAATCCAGCTGTTCTCACCAAAGCTAACGTTGTCCGAAGTGGAGATGCTGCTCAAGGTGCAGAAGGAGGTACCTCTCAATTTCAAGTGGGTGACCTTGTTCAAGTATGTTACGACTTAGAGCGGATCAAGCTTCTTCAGAGAGGTCATGGAGAGTGGGCTGAAGCAATGCTTCCGGTAAGTTGTACGTTTGGGTTCATAGAATGGTAAAACTTGTATAATATTTCTAGTTAATGGCTGGTAATAATACCTGGAAGTTGTGGGAGTCAAAGTTATTTTCTTCTAAGTTAAATAAAGTGTATTTCATTGAACGCGGCATAATACTTGCTTGGATGTAGTGATCTGCTTAGCTTGATGAAACTTAAAGATATTAGTGACTGTACTATTAAGCAACAAACTTCATAACATTTGTGACTTACTATAAACATTAATTTTATTTTTAGTATTATTTGCATTTGATGTTTTCTTTAATGCAGACTTTAGGTAAAGTTGGTCGAGTCCAGCAGATCTATTCAGACAGCGACTTAAAGGTAGAGGTTTGTGGGACATCCTGGACATATAATCCAGCAGCTGTCTCGAAGGTGGCATCAGCAGGATCTGCCATAAGTAATGCATCTGGTGGTGAGTTTGAAGAATAACCAGTAATGTATGTATGGCAGATATTTGTGTTAATCAAAAATTTGTTAATAAGTACTAGTACATAGTTTGTATGCAAGGTTAATAACACTTGGTCTTGGGGTTTGTCTAATTGATGTTGTACCTTTATGGAAGATAGAAGAAAGAGCGTGCAGTCGGTGTAGAGATGTTGGTTGTTGTTATCTTGGTATGCTGCAAAAACTCCAAATCAAATTTGGGGTTCTGTTTGGCCACAGTGCAGGTATGTCTTTGGAGATCTGCTCTAAGGACTTTAAAACTTAAATGATTGAAAGAGACATTATATTGGAATAGGTACTAAAGCTTGAAGAAAGCGTCACTGGCTCTAGCCAGCAGACTTCTTGTTTAATAGGTGGTGTGGGATAGCGAGCATAAGCAAGGGATCTGTTGCAAGTGGTTACTAAGGATAATATTCTTTCCTTAAAATTTCTGTCTTTAAAACTTAGACATTTTTTGTGTGTCTATGTAATCACATTTCAGATCTGTTGAACCTGCTTTCATTCATCTAATAACAAGGCAGAAAGACAGTCTGATGTGTTTTATGTTCTGTTGGCTGTTTCACAGATGAATTAAACTAAAAGTTTTTCCTCTTTTTGGTCATAGCTAGTTATTTTTTCCTCTTTACATGTGCTTTAATGCCAAGAAACCTTTCTACCTAGTTTTCTAAACTTTTTCTTAGGGAGGTATAGATACAGTGAGTTTTCTGCAATAAAGACAAAGTCATAGTAGCCATAAAGCTAGTTAAGGAGTAATATAGAATCATAGAAGCATAGAATGGTTTGGGTTTTAAGGGACCTTAGAGATCATCCAGTTCCAACCCCCCTGCCATGGGCAGGGACACCTCCCACTAGCCCAGGTTGCTCAAAGCCTCATCCAGCCTGGCCTTGAACACCTCCAGGGATGGGGCATCCACAGCTTCCCTGGGCAACCTGTTCCAGTGTCTCACCACCCTCACAGTAAAGAACTTCTTCCTAATATCTAATCTAAATTTGTCCTCTTCCAGTTTAAATCCGTTACCCCTCGTCCTGTCACTGCGTGCCCTTGTAAAAAGTCCCTCCCCAGCTTTCCCTTCAGGTACTAGAATGTCTGTAGGTGACAGTGATGTGAATGACTGTACATGGCAGGATTTCAAATCACAGAGGGCAGGACACACCCTAAGTTAAACTAGAAGACTAAAAAGCGTGTTATATCAACATGTAAATTCATGGTTCTACCTTGTCCCCACCCTTCTCTATTTTGTGGTAGACAAACTATTTGGGGTTCAGTCAGCTTTGTTTTGGAAGTGTCTGACGTGACAGTCTCAACTGTCTAAAGTGTATTGGAATGCAGCGCTTGCTCAGAACTGAATAGTAACTTATTGCTGCCATTTTTTAGTGGTTTGTGTACTACTGTGTACATGCCTTCAGAAACATGGCAAATTTAGCTGTTCTTGTGTGATTAGAATTGTTATCTTAATTGTCCTTTATTAAATAATTATAGAGAGGTTGTCCCAGTTATTGAAGAAATTATTTGAAACCCAAGAATCTGGAGATCTCAATGAAGAATTGGTTAAAGCTGCTGCCAATGGAGATGTTGCTAAAGTGGAAGATTTGCTAAAGAGACCAGATGTAGATGTGAGTGTTCTGTTTTGGGAGGACCTGTTCTGGGGACCTGCAATACTAAAGGAAGTGAAGCTGTCCTAGATACTCCTTGCCAGTCAGTAGTGTCCCTGCATGGGAGTAGTACAGCTGGTTCCGGTGTCTCTTCTCCCATTTGTTGTCCTATGAAATGTGTTGGGGGCTTGTGAAAATAGTGCTTTACACCCTTGTTCGCCAGACAGATTTAGTGTTCTGTTGTCTGCCATGAATTAAAATACCTTCCAACCTCTGTCTGCCAGAGTTTGGGCAGAGAAAAAAAACACTGACAATCAGTGAAGCATCTTCAACTTCCTTTGTTTCAGGGGGATAAAAGGAAGGAGGGTAGATTTTGGGGATTTTTTTGCTGTTGTTGTGGGTTGGTGGTTTTTTTTTTGTGTGGGTTTTTTTTTTTTCTTTTAATTGATGGTGTAGATTATCTAATCTTTTCTCCATAGGATTCCTTTTACCAGCTGGTCTAATCAGCTAATACTGAAAAGTCTGAAAGAAAATGCTTCAGAATTACAGGACTTGATTCAGGGAACATTTTTTTAAATCACAATTGGATGTTTTTCTCACTACAGCAGTAGTAATTTTTGCAGATAAGAGTCTAAACCCCTTCAGGTCTGAGGACTGATTTGTGGGTCAAGATTATACAAAACATAGTATTTTGTTCAGACTGACACCTGTTGTTGCCATAAATTAGAAAAGGAAGTTAAATACACTGTAGGGCAGAGGACTGGTATCATTCTGAGACCTGTTCTCAAAATCCTGCTTTTACAGTAGCCCAAAGATGAAAGCTTTTAATCAAACCATCATTAAGGTCTTAATGTTTGAAATAAATCAGTTTCTTGCTTCTTTCCTTCAGTCTAGTTGATGCTATAGAAATGAAATAGAGAAGACCTAGGAGATCATCTATATGTGCTAGAAAGGCAGATGTCTAAAAGTTGTTCATTTGATACCTCTATATGAAAGTTGTTGTTTTAAGTTTTCTAATAAACTTGCATAATTATATACTGCTAAAGCATCTCATAGGCGTGTGTGTATTTTGCAACCTGTCTCAAAGTATTGATATGCTTCCAGGTGAATGGACAATGTGCTGGACACACAGCTATGCAAGCTGCTAGTCAAAATGGCCATGTTGACATTTTGAAGTTGCTTCTGAAACAGAATGTGGATGTAGAAGCAGAGGTAATCTTAAATATTTCAAAATACTTTGTCTCCTTAAGTTTTGAACTTTGCTACATACAGAAATAACAATTCTGTTGGAGTTGCCTTCCTTTTAAATGTCAGCGCAAGTGAAGAACTGTTTTGCTTACTGTGATTATGTTCCCAAGTTAGCTTGCTACTAACAATAATACAAATAGTCAATATCTAGTTCTTTAGCACCTCTAATTAAGTGAATAATGCTAATATAATAGATCTATTTAAGCTTATGTGTGATAGTAGTGGATGAAACACCTTTATTTCATTATGTGAAGCAATGAGTATTTCTCGGAACTAAAATTATTTTTGTATTCACAGATATACTGTGACTTTATAAGGGTTTTCTGCTAAATTGTAAAGATGGCTTAGATTTGATGCAGTACATAGTTGCTGTGGTCTGGTTTCTGTGATGTAGCTTCGTTTAGCTGCAATGTTAATCAAGTGGACTGATACCTTCTGGTAAAAGGAAGGGTTAGAAGCATTAGAGAGGGAAGTAGAAGCACTGCTTAAACAGCTTTAAGATAGTGCACGTAGTGATCTGCTAACGGTGGAATTGTCAAGAGTTTGTGTTTGCTCAAGCTTCAGAACTATTTTAATGCTTGCATTAAAAAAAAATTCAAGTATTTTATTTGAATTTTCAAGCCTTTTGCACGTAACTGAGTTGCTTAAGTGAAGATGGTATTTTATAATTGCATTTCTTATAATATTATATATATAATATTTTTAGATTAATAATTATATGTTTCAGGCTTTGAAAAATGTCAGCTGTCTATAAATTTGTGATGTGAAGACACAGCAGAGCCATCCCATTAAACAGAGAGCAAAAATTCAGTCCATTTACTTCACTGTTGTGGTCTGTAGCATGGAAGCAATGGATAAAAATCCTTATGTTGCCTGCTTTATAGCTAAGTTGGATATATTTACACTTACAGTCACTGCTGCAGAGTATATACATTCATGATGACATTTTCTGGGGATGACCTCATATTGTTGTCTCCTCTGTGCTTATGTCTCTGACAGCTTAGTGTAGAGTACAAGTGACCTATGTTTAGTCATAAAACAATTTGTTATTGACAGAGCTCAAAAAGCCTGATGTAGATATTACGTAGTAAAAATAAGTAGCCTTCTAGTCTGCAGAAATTAATGGATATCAGTTATTTTATTGACAGTACTTAAAATATTGTATTGTTGGCATGTATAGAAATAGTGCTTTTAATATTTAGCTTGCTAAAGCAGAAATTCTGTACATTAAGATTTTATAAAATGAGGGGTTTGCATCTCAGAATTAGAATATGTTAAAACTGTAAAATATTTAATAAATTATGTGGGGTTTTGTCAGTACTCAGTGTGCTTTGCAGACCACGAATATGAAAAGACAAATTACCACATACCTGTGGAACAAAGTGCTCTGTAAATATAGATGTTGTAGCAGTTTAATACTGCTGTCGTACTCTTTGTAAGTTTCAACTCATGATGATTTTTATAATCAGATGAGAAATACAGAGAAGTTCCCCTTTCTGATCCTTTCCCCTTCCAAATGGGCAAGCTTTGTCTTATTTTCACTGTTTGTTTGTGTTAGAGGAGCCTGGGAAGGAATCCTGCCATCTTAAAAGACAATTTAGTAGCATGAGTTGATTTGTAACGCATAAAAATATTTTGTTTTCAAAAGCTATTGAAGCTGTTGTTTAATGCGCTGACCATCTTGAAAATCATATTCATCTTTCCAAAAGGATATATTTGATAATTAGCAGATAAGTCTCCTTACATCATTTTTTCTAAATGTTGTAAATAATCTCATTATCTTGTAATTGTGCAAATACAATTTATTATAAAGAACTATTAATTTTTGCATTGATATAAAATATATTAGAAATATTTTACACATAATAAAAATAACTTTTGAAAAAACATTGCTGAAGGAGAAGCAAATTGGTAAGGGCAACTAAGCTTACCCGAGAGAGACATCCAGTGCACCCCTGATCAGTCACGATTTTCTCCTTACAATTTTCAGTATTTCTCTATTGTCAAAAATAAATCCTACAAATAACATAGTAATATTCCACTTTTGACAACAGTTTATTTAGAAACTAGCTTATGGAAGCTGTTATTTGATTGAAACTGTTATATACCTTCCATTTTACTTTTAGATTTTGTATACTGTCATTAATGTTGAAATCACTTGATTAATATTTAAAAATGTTTCATGTAGTACAGTCCACTCTTATGGATGTTAACCCAAACTGACAAATTTATGACTTTCATAGCTTAATTCTCAGTTTGGATGAAACTGAAGCAAACTGAATTTAATCAGAGCTTTAATTCTGTGAATCATCATCATAGAATCAGAACTTTTAATAATTTCTGCATCAATCCAAAATTTCCTTTGGAAAAGGTTTATTAACTGAAAACTAAGACACATATAATAAAACCTAATAAATACCAGCTTAATTGTAACAAGGCAATTCTCTTGTCTTATACTATGATTTGGAATCTGTAACACTTCCTGGGTTACAGGAAGGGTTACCCTGGGTTACTGAGTGTAAAGTTTTTTGGGTTTTGAGAGTTTTGGTTGTGGTTTTTTCCTGTGTTTGTATTGGGGTTTTTTTTGACAGTGGTGGTTTTGTAGGAAAAACCCAAATTAATCTACCTGAGTTTCTGATTAACATATCACACAAAGGTTGAGGGCTATAGTTGTATAAGGTATAGAAATGATATTTCATGGAATATGTATGTTTATATATGAATAGATTCTTCATCTTCAGTTTCTGTGGTTTGAGCAATTGTTTTAATCAGGCATTTGAATGATATCATGGTTGTCTTAATTTTTCTTTCTCTTTAAAGAAATCAAACATGCACAATTGTTCAGTTTAAGTTGTTATTCCTGTTTAAATGCAAAGGAAATGTGGAATATACTTGGTCAAATCAGTGTTTCTACTTTAGGACAAAGATGGAGACAGAGCTGTCCATCATGCAGCCTTTGGTGATGAGGGTGCTGTGATAGAGGTTTTGCACCGAGGCAGTGCAGATTTGAATGCTCGCAACAAACGCAGGCAGACTCCACTTCATATTGCTGTCAACAAAGGTCATCTGCAGGTTGTGAAGACTTTACTGGACTTTGGCTGTCATCCTAGTCTCCAGGTAAAGTAAATATTAATGTAGATTCATTTTTTAGCTACTGAATTTTATGATTTGCGGTATGTAGATGCTGTGTGTAGGTGATAGAAGAATAATGGAAAATAGGATTGAAAGGAACGGACCTTGTGACGTTATGTGTCCCAGCCTCTACCCAACATATGATCAGTTCTAATGAAAATGCTATTATATCTCTTTGTTTTCTTGACAGCTGGATAGGCATCTGATTTATTCTAGCCACTTGATGTTAATTGGTATTTTCATAGACTTGCTCTTCAGGTTAATTCCTCCTCTGTTAAATCCACAGCTGTTTGCTCCTTCTGCAAGGTACTGCTTTGCATTTTTTGGTTTATGATACTGTGGAATGTTTCGTTAAAATAAACCTTTTTTCAGAATTGACCTATTACTGATACAGCTATTTAGCCAGATTCTCTTTTTAAAATGTTCAGCCTTTTATCTAAAAAGCCCTAATGCATAGGGCCTCAAGTGCCGTAATTTCACTGGGAGTTTTATCTATAGTGAATGTGGTGGAAGCTGTGACATGAGTGCAACCTCCTGTTAAGAATGTAGCGTAGAAACTTGCTATCAAATAGGCAGGCATCCACATTGTGCATAGACTGAATGCAGCCTCATGCAGTGCATTAGTAAAACAAATCAGAAGGGGTAAATTTGAAGAGGTTTGCAATAGAAAGAAAAGGCTGTAACATCCTGGGCAAAACAAAATATGCAGTAATAAGAAATTCACATCCTTGTTTTGCCATGTCAATAATTGGTGATTTTTCTGAAGCTGTATGTCCACGTAAAAAAAAGATGAGCAAACTTTATTGAAATTATGAATATAGACGTTTATTTATCTGCTTCCACCTGGTTTTATAGGTACTGTCTTGTTCCTGCTGAGGTTGAGCTGTTAGCCAGCTAACATCCATCCAGACCCTATTTAGTATTTATTGAACAGTAGATGTAATAAGGAGTCTCATGTGTTGAGCCCAGTAAAGGGTGACTGTATATCGTAGAAAAATATATGACACATGGGTAGCCAAAATGGGTGTGTCTGACTTTAAATTATAGAACTCTGTTTGAAGAATTCAGTACAATGCTGCTATGAAACTCCATCTGAAAAATATAATTGTCCCTGAAAATAGTGAACTTTCAGATCTTGCATGTGTACTGAGGAACTGTGATGTACAAACGTGAGTAGGCAATTGATTTGGTGGATGAGAGCACAGGGGAGTCAGACTGAGGCATGACTGGAATTTAAGTGGCCAGCACTCCACTACTCAAGCCAATTCACTGCATAAACAGAAACATATGCTAGTCTGTAAACAGTAAATTCAGGATATACGATCAATTAAATCAAATGAAAGCTACATAATTTAGTTTTGGCAAACTGGTTCACACTGGTTCAAATGTTTCTGTATTCTGGCACTTTTTGTTTGGCAGTTTTTGATTCTCACTATAAAGATTTGGTTTTGTATTAGTATATTGCCAAAATGTTCATCTCCTGTGTTAGTCAGCTTGCAGTTGAGTCAGTATCAGTGACAAAAGGCTTCCTGACTTATATGGTGTTAGAATTTTACTGGAAGCATAAATCTAGAGAGTTTGCCTATATAGCAGCAAATAAGCTTAAATGGATGTGTGTTCCCACTGTTAGTCTAGGGCATTCCTTTTCAGTAAGCCATTTGGGTCCTTGAAGTGATGTACAAAATGCTTCTAGGAGTAAAAAGTATTTTTCCCTTATTTGGGATATTTGAAAAATAAGATGTTAAGCTAAAAGTATAAAATCTTTCCCTGTTCAATTATGCACTAAAATATTTTTCATGTACCTTGTGTAATGTAATCTGGTATTAGCCATAACAAGTTTAAAAGCTTAATATTGCTTATGACATTGGCCTTTGCTTAATGGAAAATTATTTGCTTCAGTTAAAACAACAGATGTGCCTAAGTTTATTACTTGAACTGTATTTTATTTTGATTTGCTTTTGCTTTTATTCACACTGTCTTTTTGGTATTGTCTTTTATATGGTTAATTGCTGGCTCAGTCTTAACCTTCATCACTCATAATTCCCTGTCTTCCCCGTTCCTAGCTAGTCTCCTCTCTGTTGCATTAATTTTTGTTGCTGTCCTTCTGTTACTCATAAATTTTAACTTGGGCATCAGTTCCATCTGGATATGAGTCATGGAGAAGTTGATGTCTATACCGGTGTCTTTGGTACTGTCAGATGCTTGAGTTCTGATAGCAGTGTAATCATAGAAGACTGGAGCCCTGGGTGGGATAATTCACTGTAGGGTTTGCAAAACCCAGAGCAAGATCAGAAAATAGCTTGCTCTGAACTCTGCAGTATAGCAACACTTTTGGGTCTGAAGGGCTGTTTTGTGTTTGTGTAGTCAGTTTTCCTGGTGATATTTAAGCATCTTTTTTTTCTTTAATGTGGATGCATGTAAAAATTGATGTGAGCTGTTTCTGGCTTTAGGATTCTGAAGGTGACACTCCACTTCATGATGCAATAAGTAAAAAGCGTGATGACATCCTTGCTGTATTGTTAGAAGCTGGAGCAGATGTTACCATCACCAACAACAATGGCTTTAATGCTCTTCACCATGCAGCACTAAGAGGAAACCCTAGGTAAAAATTTATTTTTAAAGATTACTTTATTGTTTGTAAAAGGAAGACAAGAGCATGGGAGGGTTGAATTATGGTATTCTTTCAAAAGATCCTTAAACCTGCATGCAATTATTTCTTAGATTTTGATATTGCTTAGATGTGTGGCTTTCTAATACTTGGGAAGCCATTATTGGAATGACATTACTAGTCTGCTCAGTTTAATGCTGTATTCACGTAACTCCAAGTACCTGGAAAATATCACACGGTAGCTGTAAAATTTTGCCAATAAATATGTCGATAAGTTAGTCATTAAGTAAAATATTAAGATCTGTAAAAATGTTTCCCATCTTCTCGGATATTGGAATTGGGAAAGAGATTTGAGTTTTTAAGAAATACATATTTGTGAATAATTATTAAAGATACCATGATCTGAGGATTGTTGCATTAAATCGTATTTGTCAGTATAAGAAATATTTAATTTTGTTTTCTTAAAAGTTTGTCTAGAAGAAGTTTCTTATTTTAGCTTTATATAGTAGCTTATCTGAAAAAGTTAAAGGCATAATTTTTTTGGTGCTACCTGCATAGTATACAGCTACATTCAGTCTTCAGTTAAGATAGCTTTCAAAAACTGTATTGTGTAGATAGAATGGAAAACTTCCAGTGTTGCTGGTTGCTTATTACCTTGTGGATAAATGGTATTCTTCAGAGCTGTCAGTCTAGCAAGACTTCAATGTGTTATTTGTGTGGTGGATAATTTGATATAGTTCCATGAAATAAGGAGTGTGAGTTTACTTGTTTAATTTTACTAAATTCTGCTACTTTTCAGTTGAGTGAAATTGGGCAATTAAGGCTGTATATTTATGTTTTGGAATAAAATCTGGGCTAGTCTCTTAGGACATAGTTATCAAGACTGCTAATTAACAAGTAAACAAAAGAACTTATGTATGTATATGGAATGGAATCACACTTCACAAAATAAAGGTAATGGTTGGAAGTGTTGATAGGAACAATAAGTGTGTTTACAGTTTTCTGCAGTGCTTGTAAAAGGTCTGTAAGAGAACATGTCAAGGACCTAGTGAAGGGAGCTTATTTTTGGCATTCAGGATACAATTAATGTGGCTTCTCCATATTCACATAACAGCACTAGCAGGAGTGACGTGCCTCCAGTTACCTAGGCAGGATATGTTTTGTTAGTGTTTTGTTCTGCAGTGCTTTCCTTAGGCTCTTGTGATAGTTGGTTTGTGTGATTGTGTTCTCAATATGAGATGCAGGAAGTGTATGGGAAAAACAGCTCTTTGTAGGGATGCTGAAGATTTTTTTGTGGGTGAATGTTTTAGGAGGACCAAGCTTTTTCTTTGGAGAGATCCAAGTCAGAGTTGACACTGGGTCAGTTTGATGGTTGGTAGAATGTGAGGCATAGTGCATTTTTTTCCCAGAATACTTTATTGTTTACAGAAACTTTTATTGGAATAATAGGAAGATATTTCCAGGTTACCCCCATACATGAGGTTTCACTTGCATCTAAAACAGATATATAAAGCTGTTAGTTACCTACTTTTTTGGTTGCAGTTATATCTGAGTACTTCTGAAGCATGAGTTTTTGTGGCTTCAGGCTGTGGTGCCTTATTTGGAATACAGTGCACTAAATTTTCCTTAAGGTCAAATCTGTAAATATATAATGTTACTTTATAAATGTTATTTTATAAAAGTTAAACATATATTCATATAGATATAAGCATGTATGCATATGTGTATATATTTATACTTATAAAAATAAAATGCTGTGTGTGTCAGTATTGATGACATATAACATCTTAATAGCTAATAATAATAAAATAAATGCCTGTGTTAAGTGTGTGGATACCACAGTGAAGTGAACTAAGTTCCTATAGAATTTTTTACAGCTGATATCAAACAGGTATTTGGAACCAGTTTCATTTTTAGTGCAAAACCTATTCTGCTGGTTTGAATTTTGAGCTTTACTAACAGTAGAGAGCTAGATGTCCAAGAAAAAAAAAACACACAAACTGTGCTGAGAAGTATATTTGAAAGTTGTTCACTTTCCATCTGAAAATAAATATATTCTAGTTTAAACATTTGAATATTAGATAACTATTATACGAAAGACAGTGATTTATGTCAAATAGCTTACATTTTTCTTTCTTAATCTTCCATGACAGTTTGGCAGTGTTTTCCCGAAGTCAAAGTATAGTGTGTTCCGGAGATCATTCTATTGTTAGTGGATTATTTCTCCTTTTAATAATTTGCTTCTCTTCATACCTTGTGAATTTGTACAGAAGCAGAACTTCTGTTTTTTTATACTGATGTATGATGTTGAAATGTAGAATGGACATTTTTCAGTTTATGCTGTAGGTAGCTTTAAAATTGTGCATGGGAGATAGAGCTAAAAAGAAATTTTAAATGAAATGTGGAGTAGTTATGATTTTATTTAATACATGGTTTCTAGTTCATGATTTTTAACTGAGTCAGTCATATTAAAAGTGCATTTATTTTGGATTTCTTTCAAAGTACTGTGAACCTCAAAGCTTGGTAGAATTTGCCTCTTCAGTGTTAATGAGATTTTTTCAGACAGAAAAAAAGGAGAGTAAAATTTTAAAATACTGTACAGGTTGGTTATTTTTGCCATGTTATCAACTCTTGGTTATGTTTGATCTATTCGCATACCTGTGACTTCAGATTTTTGAGCTAAAGACATGACTCTGAAGTGTAGGCGTATTTTGTATCCATTGCCCCAGTTAGTTTTAGATTTGCATTGTATCTTCTGGAGAGAGCTTTATTCACTGCAGCTAGCACCTTAAATAGACACTGCTTTTAGAGCTGACCTGACTTTGCACATTTTTATGACTAGTTCTTCAAAGCAAATTCTGCTGGACTTGAAATTAAAAAAAAAAATTGGGGTAAGATCTAGATTTCATATATTGCTGTCCAATAGCAAGGAGTAAGTCATCTTTATATTCATAAACTAGCAAGTGGAGGTGGTGTTTTAAAATGGAATTGTGATTTTTCCTCATGGTTGCCTTATTATTGAGTAGATTTTTCCTTGGTTTTAGATTGCAGATGGTTTGAACTGGTAGGGAGTGGAATTTTAACTGCAGCAGTTTATTTGAGAGGTAGGGTTTGTCACCTCTATTTAGTGTTAATGATTGTGTCAGGGATTTATGTGCTGTGTTGTCATGGAGGTCCTTGAAGAGACAAGTTGTGAGGTAATCTAAGATTATTTTCTAAACCAGTAAAAGTGATTTTTTTTTTTTTGCTTTCATATTTGCAGTTCTGACGGTAAGTGTAGGTTGAAGCTTAGTTGAAGCTGAATGCAAAAAAAGTGTGTTCCCAAAACCTCTTATTCAAGTATTATGTCAGAAAATGCTTTTAAAGAATACTTTTGTTGGAGAAAGAATATAATCTCCATGAGCAGACCTATGCAGGCCTATAATTAGATGGCAGATTAGCCTGTAGCTGTTGAGGTCAGTGACAAATTTATTATCTTTAAATAGCAAATAATATGCCCAGCATGTACAAGACGGCAAATACAGTTCCTACCCTGTGGAGTTTCCTCCCTTGTGCAATTAAAAAGAAAAAAGGGGAAAGGGGGGAGAGAGAGGGAAAGAGGGGTCCCAAAAGGTAGACCTGCCCTACGTTACCAGTATTTTTCATGATTGCTTCCTTTTTATCAGGTTTTTTTTGGTCAGTTCTGGTACAAAGGGCAACAGGCTTGAGGAAAAATACAGGAGACAATAAATCATTCAAAAATGTGTTTATTTCACTGTTTACCTTTCTTCTTTGTAAATGTTGTAAGAGATTAGTTTTCACTGAATATGGACAGATTATTAAGCACTAGTAGGTATTTATTTACAAATACAACTTGAAATTTTGGAATACAGAAATTGCTACACTCCTTGTTACCAGCCATCTTCAAGCTGCCTAGAATAATTGAACTCAGCTGCAGAGAGGACTGCATAATTACTCCCTGCAGCCTTAGTGTCCAGTTTTAAAAATACAAGAAATCCTGAAGTGATCAATGCATAGCTACAGCTGGTTGAAGGGGACCAAATCCATTGAAGAGGTGATTTGGTTCCATTTTACCAGCTTTAGCAAAGCATTGGAGTGCAGGAAGGTTATAGTTCAGTAACACACTTTTAAATACATGAACAGTTCACAAAGAACATGTGGCTTTTTGCTATGTTACGTGCTTTTTTTTCTAGTGAATGCAAATTTAAATTACTTCACTAATTTGGAGATGGCAAAATGGAAAGCTGTGTACCAGAAAGGCCTGAGCAGTATCCAGGTTTGTTCCTGCTTTGAGTATTTCCTTGGGGCTCTTTGGATGAGTCTCAAATCAAATTATAGCTACAGTTTAATTTTTTTTTTTCTGTCTGCAATAATGAAATTATAGAGTATTGACTAGAAACTGTAGTCTTACAATCTCTACTCATGTAGAGCTCCTTTGACTCCTTGTGTTAAACTTTACTGGGGAAGAAGGTTTCAGTTTCTCCCCCGCTCCCTCCCCCCCCATTAATTTTCTGGCAGGTTCCCTTTTGCAGCTGCTTTAATGCTGTAGTTGGTTAGCACAAGTATAAATGTCAAGTGCTTTCAGTTCCATTACTATATTTCTAGTTAGTATTAATGTTTTAGGAATGATTATATAATGTAACAGGGCTGATTATTTTTTTTTTACCCTGATAGTATATGTAAAAATGTATAATACCAAAAAAATACAGCTTTTAAAGAATTACCTGGGGTTGCATCTGATTTCTTCTGAATTAAGGTCCTTAATACATTTGTGCATGCTCACATAGCTTTTTATATGCTGAATTCTTCCTGAGTTTTGACTACAGTGGGAAGTAGGGGGCAACCTTAGTTCAAACCGTTCACTAGCAGTGAGTATGTCAAGTATAGTCTACATCTGTTTGTTGCTTAGTCTGATGCTGGTGAGATTTATGTAAATATATTCCCAATGCTATGTGTCCTAAAAGCAACATAGCAGGTGTGTCGCTTGGATTTAAGCATTAAAGATGGCTATAAAATTAGTTTCTATTTTTACCAGTTATACAGGAACTGTTTTACAGATACAGCTGCTCAAGTGTGCTTTTGGATGGCAATACAGTTTCATGTACTGGCCATATCGGGACAAAAAACGGCCGTGGAAGAAAAGCCGTGTAGCATTTGATAATGTCAGCATCTGTTATCCCTGTCAGTCACACAGTTGAAATGTTTGAGTTGCAACTGTGTCAGCAGATGCCCAAAGTTCAACATGTGCTCAGTTAAAATTGAACAGCTGATCTAAGTGATGGATGTGACATTTTAGAGTGACTGGATGTGTATTCTTAGAGATATGCTAACATGAACTAGCAGGAAGCAATGTCAACATATAATTTTAACTTTTGTATCAGTCATTTTGTTTCGGAATGGCATTTCAATGTTATACAAAGAAGACAAAAAAGAACACAACATGATGAACTGTTATCAAAAACCTTTCAAAATAGATTGAAGCTGTTAAAAAGTTGGTCTTATTAATTAGTGGAAGCCAAATCAATTGGTGGTGAGGACAGGAACTCTTCAGGGAAAAAAAAAAGTAGATGCTTAGCAATTAACCCCTCTGCAAAGCTGTTGCTGATACCACATTGCTTCTGTGAGCACGATCAGGTTCAGTAGCATTGCTCCATTTAGAAAAGCTGCTATGCTTTGATTTGTTTCCCCACTGTAAACCAGGTTTTAATTTAGATGTTAAGAAACTAGTCTTCATGCCAAGATATCTGCTTGTAAGAGAAATAGCTTTAGAACAAATATGAATATTTTAGTTAAGAAAATGGTTCTGATAAGATAGTATTTCTTCTTGTATATATATTATTCTTTAGTTTCAGGTAAAAAAATAGCAGGCTATGTATAGTGTTAGCTATTTGAGAATTATGTGAGTATTTAAAAATAAGGTTCTTCATCTAAAAATGGTGCATTACTTTTTAAAATTTTTCTTTTTTTTTTTTCTCCCATTTTATCAAACACAGTTAGAATCTTTAATCTGGGCCAAGTGTGCCTGCTTATCATGGACATATCCTATTTAATAACTGTTTTTAGAAGGCTGCTGTTGTGAATAGTAGTGGCTGGATTGATGAGCTGGGAGGTTTTTCATCATATTTTCCCTTGTTCCTGTATTTCATGTTGGGTGTCTTTACTTAGGGATGGTATGCACTGGTAATAACTGCTTTTAGAACTTGAAACTTGCAGGACTATTTCTAATGTAGTTTTTAGAATTTCCTGGATAATACAAAGTCATAGTTTCATGGCCAATTTTCTTCAATTTGGATTTTAAACTAATTCAGCTTATTTGAAAATAGTATTTATGATAACTTACCTTTTAGGCTGTAATTGTCGTTTGTGTTGTCATTTAGGAATCTGTCAATAGCTTTAATCTGCTGACTAGCAACTGTGGCTAGAAATCTCTGTATTGTCACTTTCTGTGCATAAACCTGACACTGCACTTTGTATCGAAGAGCTCAGTGAGCATAAGAAGTGCTGATTTGGAGAAAATTCTAACTTAAGTCTCATATATTAAATTACAGAAGTTATCATACTCAATTATTTTGGCTATCCTTTTCTCTAAATCACAGCCTTAATTTCTTAGCTGTTTCTACTCGTGTCTCAGTTGCAACCTGTAGATTAAATATTCTATGGTAAATTAAATGTAAATACTACCATCTGAACTACACAGAACTGGCTGTAATTAATAGAACAATGTTTTGTTTTTAATGAGATATGTTTTAATAATTAAGCTTTTAAGATTAGTTTAGGACCTATTAAATGAGGATTGGTGGTAGTGACAAATTTTGCAGCTATGCTGCAGTCTTAATTGGCACACTTCAAGTGTTCATTTCCAGCCTTGTTTTGAATTCTTTGTTTACAACTAATGTTCTGCTTATCAGCTGTTGACAATCCTTCCTACCCACTTTTATACTCACTTAATTTAATGTTTTGTGATTTGTTACTAACAAGTAGGAGTTATTTTGGCAATACCAGCTGACCTTTAGCAAGTTAATTTGTCACATGAATGTCATTCAAACAAGAGGGAAACCTGTTTCTTCCAACAGCTGTTTAGTTTCCTCTTACTGGTCGTTTTGTGCCTGCCAAAAATACATACTTCTTTACATTCCATAGCATTGTATGTTCATATGGGTACATAAAGAAGTATGTACTCTGAGCAGGTACACACAGAGTTGCTTAAATACCTGTCAGATGAACCCGAAGAGTATTTTGCTTGTTTCTATTGCTGTCATTAGGTAAAACTCAGGCTGACAATTCTTTGGAATAACAATGTTATGATTAACTGATGGTAGAAAATAAACTTATTATTATAACTGAACTTTGCAATGCAATTTACCTGCACAGTGGCTTAAAGCCGGTTATAGTTCATTGTTCTGGGATGGCATGGACATTAGAAGTGCTTTTCCAGATTTTTGCTGCTTCTTGCTATTCATTCTGAGTGAACACGTTTGAGTGGAGAGTTGAATCACTGGTAGCTTTACAACGTGTTTTCTTGGAATTCAGAGTTGTATTCCACTGTAAAAACTTCAGCTTCCTCCCAGGTCTTCTAGCAGATTTCCATGCTGGTGTACAGTTTGCATCTAGTCTCCTGAAGGGAAGTATAGATTTGTCTAATATGGCAGTTATAAACTTATTTTCCTACCCTCCCCAATTCCCAATTCTATGCTTCTTGCATCCCATCCAGTATTCTGCAAGCTCTTTGCAGGTTTATACTCATTTTCACGGCACTTCAGAGTGGTTTGAAAAAAAATAACAACAGCACATGCCACTGGTGATCCTGCTTATCGTAAAGATGATGACATTGAATTAAGAAAACAACCTCTAACTGCTGTGACAGGCTTTGGATTGTTAGGCCAAAGGTCACATGTGAAAGCTAATACCTATTCAACACTTCAGCAAGCAGCTTTTCTCATTTTTTTAAAATTGGAACTCACCTGCTTCAGTCAAAATCTTGTCCACACTTGAAATACTTACAACAACTAAAAAAAAATACAGCAAACCCTCAAAAAACCAAACCCCAAGTTTAACCCTGTTCCGTCAGACTCTGTGTGCCTTGGTTTGCAATGGTAGTTAAATATTTGTACAGTAAAGGTTTGACTTCTAAGGGGCTGTCAGATACAGCTTATGGTTGCTTAATTTGTATTTTAGGAGTTGATTTGGGTTACAGTAAAGAGCAAGCTTTGTCTTTACAGCATTAAAAAGTAAATTTGAAATAAATTTAACAATTAGTAAATGAAATAGTTGTAAGGAAAGCTGAGAGCAGAGGAAGTAAGAATTTCTGCAGCTCATGACAAAAAACCTAGTGCAGCGGATAGAGAGCAAATCAGAGTGTAGCAGTAGCTAGCACAGTACTACAAGGAGAAACAGCAATGCAGCATTAGAATCACAGCAGTCACATTCCAGTTTTTAAGTAGGTTGTTTTCATGTACATCTGAAATAAAGCACCTTGAAAATTTTGCGTAGGCTTATTTGAGAACTCAACATTGCACCACCACACTGTTTATTAGGTTTTCTTTTTGAAGTTGGTAATTTTTTTTTAGTTGTGCATAGGAAGATAAGAATATATTTCACTGAATTGAACAGTCAGTTAATGGCATTGCAATATTTGAGTTTAAAAAGAACTCTGCCTACCAAGCAAGTTGGGGGTTTTTTTTCCTATAAAATTTGGACTAATGTTTTCTTTCAACCTGCTCTTTACACTACAAATGCTTGGTACTTTAACACACTCAAAATTAAGCTGTTCCCAGAGTAGAGGGATTAATACAACAATAAAAAAAACATTCTGGTAAATAAGTTATACATGCAGAAAGTCATAGGCATCCTTTAAACGTGCAGAATAATGCAGCTCTCCTGATGTTCTGTTACCTGTAAGCTTAGTTTCATGCAGCATTTGCAGTTGGAAGAGAGGTAATGACCTAGAGACACATCAGCAGCAGCCATCTCATCCTGAGTGCTCTCTCACTCTATTCGCTGAATCAGCTCTTCATTACATGGGAGGGGGAGGCAAGGGGGGGGTGAATGTCGGTGCATACAGTACCTCACCACGTTAAATAGATAAAATTTAAAAGAAAAGAAAAAGCATGAAGACGGTGCCTAATTGGCACCTGCTGCCTTTCTTGGAATGCTAAAATATGGATGATGTTGTATAGAAATTATACCTTATGTCTGCTGGATTGAGAGTTAAGACTCCAAGGATAGATGCTAGGAAGCCAAGGGAAGGTGAACTTAGCCCACTGTCAGATGAAAATAATCACAGGCAAAAAGAAAAATAAAGACCCAACAAAAAAACCAAAACCAAGCCCCCACAAGTTGGAGTCGCTTCCAAAAAAAACCAAAAAAGGCACAGAAAAAGGCGTGATCGTCTCCCCCTGCCCCGGCAAATATTGGTTTCTTCTAGTTCCTTAGATATTGCACTGCATCTTTTCTTGCTTGAGGTTATGTTTCCAGGCTTAACTGTAGGCAGGTCTGTGTTGAAGCTACTTTCCATCTTCAGAGGTCAAGTCTGCTAGCGAGGTCAGGGCTCCCGCACGCACTCTACAGAAGACACTAACAGTATTTCCCACTCAGAGGGCACGAGCAAAACTGTTACGGCTTTATAGGCAGCTAAGCATTTGAAACATGCACTCCCAGGCAAACAGGCTCTCTTGTGCCTCTCTCTTCCCTGACCATATTTAGTCAACCATTGCAAAAAATAGTCTCTCAGCTGTCGATTGTCGATCCAGCAGCGCAGGGAGGCTCTATCCGGCTCTCTGCCTATTGATTGTGCAGCCTGCACTTCCACCGCTGCTGAGCCATTTGTCCCCAGGTTTTTTTAGCACTGCCAAATAAAGCACTCTCTCGTGTTTCCAGTTAGATTTCCCAGGTTTTCACTGAGCTTGCGCTGCTACTAGTAAACCCTGATGAGGTTGTCACTATACTTAGAAACGATGCAGCGGGGAGAGGGTGGGGGGGGGACGAGGGGGAGGCAGCCCTTCTAGTAGTAAGGCAAGGACTTCATGCAGATATAGGACAATAAATATCCTGCGCTGCCACGGCAGATTGTGTAACCTGGTTTCTTGATCAGTAAAAAATGCCATGAGTAGTAACATGCCGTTTAACCTGATGTCTGAGCGGCCTTGTTCTACATCTAGTTTTAAGTTTTCAACTGTAAATCATACTATTATTTTATAAATAAGAAGTTGATGCCAATTTGTGGAACCTCAATTTCCATATTCAAATCAAGTTAGAAATTATTTTTAAAAACTCTAATTAGTAAATTCATATATAATTCTATACTATTATGTTTAATAATCCCATAATATTTTGTTTATAATGCTTAGCCATAAATTAATTTTTAAAAAATAAATGCATGTGTAAATTAAGTGCTTCTGTTCTTTGAAAAAACTCAAACATTTTAGATGAAAAAATTGAAAAAAGAAATCAAGTGCATCAGGCTCAGTCCATTAATCTGACTTTCATGTGTACAAAATTGGCCTATAGCAAGACTTATAACTACATTGTCAAATATGAAAGGAGGGATTTTCGTATTCGTAGAGAGTATATGCAATATTTTCTTCAGAAAATAATAAAGTAACTGAAATTCAGGCATTTAAATGCAACAGTCGGGAACCCAGATGCTTCAAGAATTTGTCTGTATTTTTCAGACAAAATCCTTTTGTTATTCAGGAGCAAGAAGAGTGAAAAAGCTGAAAATCTATCAATCTAAAATTAAAAAAAACTGATTAAATGAAAATGTCATTTAAATGAATATTGATGTAATTAGTAGGTACTAATATATTGAAGTTCAGTACTGTAGGGTAGAGAGTGAATTGTGAAGTCCTGAATGGACCACTCTCTTGGATTTATACTTTATTTGCTTCCTCTTTTTGTGTTGACTTTGTCCTGTGCTTGGTAGTTGCTTACCCTTTAACTTCTGTTGCAGTGTAGCTTTCTCATAAAAAGTCACATTTTTTCATTTCTCTTCAATTTCACAATCATACACTGAAGACAAAGTTGTTGGGTAAGATCTAGGCTAATAACAGAATACATTTTTGTGAATTCCATGTAAATTTATATACCTCATTGTTTCTTTAATTTAATTTAATGTATATTGAAATACATTTTTTC
This sequence comes from Pterocles orientalis, assembly GCA_011057875.1. Taxonomy (NCBI): domain Eukaryota; kingdom Metazoa; phylum Chordata; class Aves; order Pterocliformes; family Pteroclidae; genus Pterocles; species Pterocles orientalis. The sequence goes on from WKFP01013937.1 coordinate 854,987, forward strand.
AAGTACTAAGAGACATTTGAAAACCTGAG
>WKFP01013937.1:859751-872223 GCA_011057875.1 Pterocles orientalis
TCTTGATCAGTAAAAAATGCCATGAGTAGCAACATGCCGTTTAACCTGATGTCTGAGCGGCCTTGTTCTACATCTAGTTTTAAATTTTCAACTGTAAATCATACTATTATTTTATAAATAAGAAGTTGATGCCAATTTGTGGAACCTCAATTTCCATATTCAAATCAAGTTAGATTTGAATTTTAAATTAGAGTTTTTTTAAAACTCTAATTAGTAAATTCATATAATTCTATACTATTATGTTTAATAATCCCATAATATTTTGTTTATAATGCTTAGCCATAAATTAATTTTTAAAAAATAAATGCATATGTAAATTAAGTGCTTCTGTTCTTTGAAAAAAACTCAAACGTTTTAGATGAAAAAACTGAAAAAAAGAAATCAAGTGCATCAGGCTCAGTCCATTAATCTGACTTTCATGTGTACAAAATTGGCCTATAGCAAGACTTATAACTACATTGTCAAATATGAAAGGAGGGATTTTCGTATTCGTAGAGAGTATATGCAATATTTTCTTCAGAAAATAATAAAGTAACTGAAATTCAGCCATTTAAATACAACAGTCAGGAACCCAGATGCTTCAAGAATTTGTCTGTATTTTTCAGACAAAATCCTTTTGTTATTCAGGAGCAAGAAGAGTGAAAAAGCTGAAAATCTATCAATCTAAAATTAAAAAACCTGATTAAATGAAAATGTCATTTCAATGAATATTGATGTAATTAGTAGGTACTAATATATTGAAGTTCAGTACTGTAGGGTAGAGAGTGAATTGTGAAGTCCTGAATGGACCACTCTCTTGGATTTATACTTTCCTTGCTTCCTCTTTTTGTGTTGACTTTGTCCAGTGCTTGGTAGTTGGTTACCCTGTAACTTCTGTTGCAGTGTAGCTTTCTCATAAAAAGTCACGTTTTTTCATTTCTCTTCAATTTCACAATCATACACTGAAGACAAAGTTGTTGGGTAAGATCTGGGCTAATAACAGAATACATTTTTGTGAATTCCATGTAAATTTATATACCTCATTGTTTCTTTAATTTAATTTAATGTATATTGAAATACATTTTTTCAAGTACTAAGAGACATTTGAAAACCTGAGAGGCAAAAAGGACACAACCTGCCTGCTTAAACTTGTGCTAACTGAGCCATCAGTCAGATATGAAATATTAAACTTGAATTTCAAGTTACAGTGTGCTAAGTAATACCAGTCTAAGGTATGAATCTCTTCTTTGTTACTTGTTTCCTGAGGGATACTTCCTTCTTAGTTCTTCCAGCATAACTCCCTGTGCTGCACGGCGAGTGTGGTGTGAACCAGAGCGGGGAACTGATTTGGCTTGAAGTTGTGTGCTGACGTGCACTTAAGATCATATTGTTGCCAAAAATAGTGCTGTCCTGCTCCTGTGTTACTTCTTGCACTTTGTTGGTACAAATATTTCTTTAGCTTCACGGTGGGCAGGCTCAGAGTACTATTCTGTATGAGAAATAATCCAACAAAAAGGGGTGACTTTTTAGATGCTGTGTTGGGACAACTTCTGGGTTTGTTTTTTCTTTTTTCTTTTTTTTTTCTTTTTTTTTTTTTTGAGCAGGAGACAAGAGTGGGATTAGTAAGAAGTAGTCTTGCTTCTATTGTATTGTAAAATGCATGTCAAACTACATAGCCTTAAAAGAAAACTTTGCCATGGAATCTGTTTTTAGATCTGATCTGTTCTTTTAACTGCTTGAGGATGTAACAGGAAACAGGTGAACAGGTTTAGCTGAGCCACGGGTGGGAATAAGCCAAGAAAAGGGTGTGTGTGGGGGGAATACTTCAAGCCAGGATGGCTGTAAAATACCTTATGTTATGAAACCATGTCACCCTGAGACAGTGCAAAGCTGAGCTGAGAGAGGAGAATGGCAGGAGAGTAAAGGAAGTTCAAGGTGCACTGAATCATTAGAACCCCTAGAGATATGATTCCTCATCAGTTTATGCTGATTTAAGACATTGCTTCTGGAAAGGGCAGTCCTGCAACTCTAGCTTCATCATTTCCTTATTCCTGTCTACTTCTAGTGATCATGAAGTCAGGGTAAGTTCGATTTTTCTCATTGATCTGTCTGAAATCACACTTGCCTAGTCCAAGAGTCTGGTAGGTTGCTTCACTCAGTAAGTACACTGATGTGTGTGTAGAGCCAACATAATGCAGGAATAGAAGTGCAGGGGAAAATGGGATTATGTTTTTTAGTAGCCATTTAATATGCTAAGTACCTGTTCTTTAAAAAACCAAACAAACCCCAAAAGGCTAAACTAAACCACTCCACCACCATCCCACAAACCCCCAGCCTTCCCTGTTTAAATTATTCAGCCGTCAAATTGCATTTGGTGGCAGAGACTCTTCTCTGGTTTTTCTTTATGTATTTTTTAAACAGGGTGGAAGGATGCCTTTGCAGTTAAGAATGCTAAGTCTGTAATCTTTTATACAACAAGGTGCTAGTTTCATCTTGCTTACAAATACTTTTATCTTGTAGATTTTTTTAAAGTAAATCCAGTATTATATGTGACATTCTCAGGTGATGCTGATGAGCATCTGTAAAAATTCTATGAGTAAAACACTGCATAAGGAAAGAGATTTTATATGTAGGTTGATAATGAATAATGTACCATATGTTAAGACTTTTGGTCATAAGAATGATGATTTTTTTTTTTTTTTGTATGTCTAATATTGTTGGTTACCGGTGTTGAAACAACTGCTCTGTGTGGCTAAAAATGAGTTAGTGTATTGTTCGGATCTGTGATGCATTTTATGTTGCAAATATAAAATCCATGCTGTTGAGTTTCCATTCTGCTATTATTTATAATTCAAATACATCATATATATGTTAAGCCGTGGTTCCAGACTCTCTAAAACCTGAATTTAAAAAAATAAATAAATTGGCAAGGTCAAATTAAAGGTGCATGCAGCAGCAGCAGCAGCATTTACTGTTATTCTTCTACATCACAAATTAAATGTAACACAGTATAAATGAGTGTTTCTTCTACGAAATCACTTCTAACTGTTTGAGCCCGGACTGTCATTTCATGGGGCTGGATTATGTGAACTACTGTGTGCTTTGTACTATACTCCCAACAGCTGGACCTGGGAAAGCAACAGATTCCTTCCTCTCAGGCCCCTGTTACAGACGTGCTTTCTTGTTACCTTTTCCACTGAGCAGGTGTTTAGCTCCTATGTAAGAAGAACTAGTTTCCTCACTCCCTTCAAAGCTTTACAGACAACTTCCTAAAAAATGTTCACTGAAGTTTCTCTTTTGTAGCCCCATCTAGAAAATTGCAGAATTTGTAAAAGATCGTCCAACTGAAAAAGGCGCAAAATCTTTATCAGCTTCCTGCTAATCTGCAAATACTGCAGAACAAGAAGTGCCAAAGCTTACCTGTTACAAAGTTTTTTCATTGGTAGTGCTTTGGTAGTGATCTTTAACATAGTGATGATGTAATTTCAGTGTTTCAATAAGAGGTTTTAAGCATCTCATCAATAATCTTTGCAGCTACTCAATTAGCCATGTAATCTGTAACAGTTTATACACTGAGGATAATAGTCTGAGGAGTTTTCTTCAGTTGATTTCAGTGTCAGGGTTACTGTTAGATTTGCTGATTTCTTGATCTTTCCGATACAATTACAGTGAAAGTAGTCTATGGTCTGTTTTAATGTATACAAGATGAAAGCAAGTTTTCAGGATCACAATCTGTGTTGTGGTCCTGAAAATGCAGTAGTACAATTTGGCTTTTTCTTTAGTATTTCACGGGGAAAAGTGAATCAAGAATTACCATCTAATTGGCATGCAACATTAATTCACTAATATGACTTTTTATGACACAATGAATGCCTGTTCCAGTGAGTACTGTTCTGAATGGTAGCCACTGAGCTGTCAAAATTTTGGCAGCAGCTCTAGAACATCCTGCAAAATAGAATGGCTGTAGGAAGGAAGGCTGCAGTGTGAAGGAAGAGGATCTTGTGCATTGAGAGAAACTACCTCTTGGCTAGTGAGAAAGAAGATGCAGCCACTGAGCATCATAAAAGAATTTGCCATTTGTAGCATATTACTATCTTGCAGAATTTTAAGGTGTCATGTCTGTAAAACCGACCTTCCATCCTGCTGTTCAGTAAGTTAGCACAGTCTGGAAGAGAGAGAGATGTGGTCTCTACTTGTGTAGGCAGAAGCAACTGAGGAGTAGTTACTGGCCCTCTGATACTTTGCTGTCAAAAGTAAAATAAAAATTATTACACATAGAACCTGTCTGTTTGTTTTGTTGGTCTTTCTGTTTTTTCAGTAGGACCAATGCATTTTAAAAGCGTCCAGAAATGTCAGGCATCTCATTTATATGAAAGCAATATGTCCCCAAATATTTTACAGTTGAACATCAGATTAAAATTTTCCTGATACTTGACAGCAAACTAAATAGCAAAAGATTTGAAAGAGGATCTGGTAAATATTAGTCAATTAATTTATTAATTTTCTTTCAAAGATGAGTGGTATTAAAGAAATGGCAACAGTAATGTTTCTGAAGTATATTAATTTCTTGATCCATCTGTTAAAGTGTGTCAATGTACTTTAAATTTTATTTATCTGTGCTTATTTCCTTGCTGAAGAAAAGGATATAAAATGTCATCTGAGTTGTTCAGGATAGTTCCTTGTTTAGTGACTAGAGGTACTTTGGAGACAAGCTGGCTATAATTAAAGTGTTGGTGCCTTCCTACGGTGTTCCTCAAGTTGTAGTTGCAGTTGTAAAAAAAATTTCTTGACCTTGGATTTTTTTCTTAAGCTACTGTTGCCTCACCTTTTACGAGTCGCTCACAGTGGTCATATTGCTTCTGTCAGTCATAAGGAATTTTCAGGTAATTCTTGTTATGCTTTTTAGATGATCCACAGTAGATTCTTTAGAGCTTTGTGGGGTCTTTAGAAGCACTGAGCCTGGCAGATGAAGATAAAGTTTACGTGACATGATACCCTGTAGGAAGCCACTGTAGAAAGTAGACTGGCTTGTGGTGCTGCTGGTATCGTGTGCTCCTGAGGCCTGCTCTGCATCAGCCCAGCTTTCTGAAGAGCTGATTGTGGTGTACCCAGGTACAGTTCAGATACGATGCAAACCACAGTGCTCCAGACTTGCTAAGGCAGCTAGAAACAGTTCTGATGTTGCGAACCAGAGACATATTTATATCCTAGATTTGAAAATACATAGTTTCATTACAAAATAAATTATGTTTATCAGTGCAACTAATATTTGTTTATTTTGCTATATTTAATAAAAATTAGGTAACTTGTGTTTTCCTAAATTATATATAGTTTCAGAAACTCCTCCATAAGTGAATGTTGTGAGGTTTTTTTCTAAATATTTTAATTTTTTTTTTTTTCATAACACCATGGCAGAGCTGTAGAAGGCATTGTGGATAGAAACTGAGCAATGGTTCACAGTGGGCAATGTACAATTTAAGTGGAGTCTCATTTTACAGTGTTATAAGTGATTTGAACTGTGAGGAAGTGAGAAGCTTAGTCCTGCCAGGAAGACAAAAAAATCCTAAGATACTGAGAATGGTTTCTTGTTTATATGCTTACCTCGAGAAAGCTGGGGTTATGATGGAGTCTAAAAAGCCTGACATAACCCACAGACTGCAAAATGCGTTTGGTACCTGGCAAAGTGCTTTCGTCCACTCTGTGGAGGACAAACCTCCAGACCAGCCTGGCTGTGGATACTCCACCTAGTAGTTGAGGGCCTGTGTGATCCTGCGGCCTGAAGATGCTGTTGCTTAGTTGGGGTTCCTTCAGACGCTCTGGACCTGGGAAAAAAAAGTGACTTATACTGCAACTGCCAGGATGGTGCATTACATGTGAAACTGAGGGTTTATGTTGTGTACTCAGTGCAGTAGCAGGAGAACATGGAGATGCTTATAGAAGTCAGGGTCAGTTAGGATAGCCAGAGGTCAGTTAGGAAATAGAGCACGTCCTTACTCGTGCAGTAGTCTACCTCATGAGTTCTTTCTTCTGCTTTTCAGGAGGGCTCATTGGAGTGAGCTATTGCCAGAACCACAGCTTTTTGTTTATTTGTTTTATAGGAAGCTTGTTTGCTTACTCTAAAAGAGAGTTTGAGTGAGTAGCACTTAGTGGTGTGGATGTTCAAGGTGACAAATTATTGGAATGAAGTAAGAGCTCAGTTAGTACTTGATGGTGCAGTTACCTTATTGCTATCTGTTGAGAATATTTTTAAGTAAAAGCTGAGAGGCTCCTTTTATGATGATATTTCTGAGGCTTATTGAGATCCCATGTTTTCAATATCAGGTGGCTAATGAAGAACTGTTTAATTCAGTTATAGTATCCGCCTTGGAAGGCATTCTGTGACTGGGTGGTTCCACTTGCGTTAGCTAGCATTACTTGGATTTTAAAGTTTAAATTTTGTGAAGAAGCTTTGTTTCTCCTGTAAATGACATGTTGCTTCGATGATAGGGAACGATTAGATGATTGAAGAGGTTTCCTGGCACAAGAGTATAGCAATTTCTGGTTTTCTGTTTGAGGAACTGTTGAAAGGGAGCTGCAAGTGCTGTTTATAAACATAAGACAATAAAGGGAATTAAGTTTGATTGCACCTAAGTGAAGATGTGAATTTAAGAAAATTGTATTTAAGAGAACGCAAGATTGAGCAATTTGTTTATCTAGTGTTGTGTTATTAATACCCTGCAGTCTTTGGACTTTGTGGATTTTAGTCTGCTTTAGCACTGTACTAATCAAGTTGCTTTTCCCCACCCTTGAATTTGAGGTGTAAGATAATAAATCCCCTTCCTTTGGTAGGCATCTTGGTTAAGCACATAGAGAAGTGGTGAGGAGTACTAGACACTGCTACGTATGTTATACTCAGCCACTGTTATGAGAATAGTCCACTAATATTCACTTTACAGTTTCAGCATTTATTTTGCCTGTGCCTAAGAGGTCTTACCCCAGTTTTATCTAAGAAATTGAAAGTCTTAACTGTTACAGCCCATGGCAGTTTATAAAGTGATGATTTTAAAGAAATCTAATTTAGTGGAACTTGCTCGTTAAATAATTAAGTAAAAGATGCTGTAAGGATTTTGAGGGAGAACAATTCTGTCATCTATATTTCAGAATTTGTGGGAATTTTTAAGGTAACTTTTACTGCTAGATAGCATTTTTCTGGAAAAATCGGATTCCTACACTCCGTTTTGGATATTGTTTGGTTTGTTTGAATGCCCTAACTAGAAGGATCTGAACATGAAATTATTATGCTTTGGAACTGTTGGTATAGCTTTTCACTATTTTAGTATCCACAAAAAATACGAATGTTATTTTAGCTACTATTAATTTGTAGTTCTGAGAATGAATATTGTTTTACTGTTGTCCCCTTGTCATTCAACAAATTATATGTGCATTTATGCTATCTCTGCATATTTATTTCAGTGCAATGCGTGTGTTGTTGTCCAAGTTACCACGACCATGGATTGTTGATGAGAAAAAAGATGATGGTTACACTGCCTTGCATCTGGCAGCTCTCAATAATCATGTGGAAGTGGCTGAACTTTTAGTGCACCAGGTAGGATGCCCTTCTCAGGAGGATTTAAATGTCACACTTCAGTTAACCATCTGATGTGAAAATAGGTTGCTTCTTTACTCCTGCAATTGCAATGCAGAAGCAATGGAGCAGGGAAGGACGTGTGGTGAGCTCTAAAGGTCAAACTAGCCTTTGAGATCATTACAGTGGCCTAATGGTGCAGGGGGACTGAAAAATTTGATACCTAGTTTGATTCAACAGATCAACATGTGCGCAGTGAATAGTTAAAGTATTTTATCACTTCTGCTCTCAAATCTCCAAACTAGGAATCGTATTCAGGGTCATACTCAGTGCCCTAATGGACTGCCTTGCCTGTAGGTGAATTGCTGGGATGCTCTAATACTTTTAATATCTTTCAGGGTAATGCTAACCTGGATATCCAGAATGTTAACCAGCAAACTGCTCTGCACCTTGCTGTTGAACGACAGCATACACAAATTGTTAGGGTAAGTATCTTATTTGCAATCAGCCATATGGTTAATGGTGCTTGTAGCTGTTAAGACATGGGTACTTCGTGAGCATTTAAAAAACGATTTAACAAGATGTAGCCATTGAATGTTTCTATGATTAATTTTGATCAATTCAGAAGCCTGACAATTTGCAGAGAAGGTCAGTCAGCAATATGAAGGACATTTCAGGAATGCTAAATTTTTGTATATGTACATTATGGTTTCCTCTGTGCGGTTGCCAATTCCAACATCCCTCTTCGCTCGGTAAAGGAGAATGTGTTCCTTTGTTGCTTGTCTGAGTCTTGTAGTCCTGTGATGGGACCTTAAAATAATATTTTTATGCCTCTTACTATATGAGGAATTATTCTTGCTCCATAGCTTTTGTAAATTGTAGCGAAGTGAAACATCTTTTATGAGTTCAACTACTTTTCAGTCTTCTGAGTCTGTAACTTTCCCTGTTCTTAGTTTGGGAGCTATAAGCAGTAACAGGAGTACCTTACTGGTGAAAGTACTGCTGTTTCTGTTTTTTGCTTCCACCGTTGCAAAAGTTAATACTTCACAAAACTGGCAAAGGAAACTGGAGTCTGGGATAGCTTGCCCATTCTGGCCTGTGTGCACTGTCCATATGGAGCCCGTGTGACTTGAGCATTTAGATTGCTAACGTGAGCTGTTGAGGCTCATGGAGAGCACTCACTGCTGTGGGAGATGTTCACTACGAGTGAATACATCAACTTGGCCTTGACCCTCTGCATATTTTTTTTTTAATTTGTCTTTGTAGAGTGAGAGTAGTTGTATATTAAAAACTGTCTCTTATTCAGGCCTCCAGAGACTTGTCCTCCCTACACAGACCTGTATCTGCAGTTCTGTTTAATGTTACTTTGCCGTAAGGTTTCTCCATCTCCAGTGTTTGATGGATGTGATCCCAATAGAGTGAAGCGTGTGATATGGCCCTATATCTGGAACTGCTTGCTACCGAAAGAATGGTTTCCTAGAGTCAGTGTCACTTTCATCCTGCATGCTTATTCGGCAGCTGTATTTGGTGGGCTCTCATTCCCCTTCTGGAACTGACACGGTACCTGGGAATACAATACTAATGTAGCAGAGGAGCAGGAAGGCAGGCATGTAGAAGAACTACTATGTGTATTGGACGGATAATATGATAATATCTGAGAATGTTTAAGTGAATGACCCTGTGGAGTGTCCGTACTTCAGACCTGGATTAACTTTGAGAAGTCCTAAAATAACTCGTGCAGCCATGCAAAGAACATGTTGGCTCTGTATTTCAAAAATAATTCCTATTGGTTACCTTCCAGGGCTGGGTTGTACTCTCAGGCATCTGTGGAATAGTGGTCAAAGGTAGAAGGGTTCTTTTAAAAGCCCTCCTGCCATGACAAAGGGGGGGTGGTTTGCTTTTTTTTAAAAAAAAACTTTTTTTTTTTTAACTTCTGCAAAGGCTTTGAATTTCCATAGTAGCCAATGATTCCAGGTTGCTCTGAAAAGAGTTCTCTTACAAAATTTCTTCCAAAAGAAACTCTTAAGCAGTAAATAGCTAGTGGCAGACACAAGATAGGAATATGAGAAATTAAAACTGAGCGAGAGTAAGTCAGTTTAGAGAGTGAAAGAAGTTAGGACAAGACTGTTGTAACTGTTGGCTGATTTTTCTTGGTTTCACTTATGGAAGAAAAGACTGGGGAAAGTGGTAAGCTGCAGAAAATTACAGACAAGTGTTTCCTTGAATATTAAGTTCTGAATTCCTTTTAAGCTATTTTCCTTTTAGCTTTTTCTAGAGTCCGAGATTCTTTGGTTCTGAGAGGCTGAGATCCTTGCAAGCATGCAGGTTCTGAAGAGGGAGGTCCTTCATATGTATTCTTGTTTCAAGGCTATGCCTTTTGGCTCTGCTGCTAATCGGATTTTTTCAGAGTAGCAAAAGCTCAAAACCTCAGCTGCTATCTACAGATTTCAGAATGGTGACAGTGACAGGGCTTAATTTTTAGGGGCAATTGTTATTTGTTAGCATGTGTTGATTGGTTTTGTTTAACAGTCTAGTTAGGCAAGTTCTGGTGTATTGAATTACGGGAGGGCTGTATGCAAAGGCAATATGAATAGGAGGGCCCGTGCCGCCTTGGGTTTCCTTTCATGTCATGTGACCTGGAACGTGTGCCTAAAATTAGACTTAAAGACAGGTCTTATGGTTCATTACTTTCCAAAGTGTTCTGAGATAGTATTTAATAGTGTCAGTGGTTTTTATGTCTTCTGCTGAGTAAGGATAAACCTAAGTACGTGCTTAACTACTTTGCTGATGGGAGAATACTGCAAATTAAGTTGTAAAGTTTAGCATGGTGTAAAAGTGATGGGTTTTTAGGTCATTGAAACCTATTAGTAAAGAATATATGCGTATCTAAAGTATTGCCCACTTGTTCTGTTTCTGCTTTATTGCTGTAATATGTTACATTGTTTGTAGGCTAACTTGTAAGAAGTAAAGGTTTTGGACGGTAGGAAGAATCCTCTAAAATAGCATCTCTTGTAGCACTTCCTTAAGAGCACAGGTAAGCATTAGGTTTCTGCTGAAATAAGCTTGATATTTTAAAGAGATAAATGCTTCAGTTGAGGCCTGAGCTCCAAGTATGGAAAATAAATTTAAATAAATTCAACTGTGAATTGTAGCAACATAAAAGAGCAACCCTTCTGAACCTCCTAGACCATAATAAACCATTTCATTGAAACAAGTTTTGAAAGGAATAACTTTCTGAGTTATAAATTGGGTTCTCTCTCTTTTCAGCTCTTAGTCCGTGCAGGTGCTAAGCTGGATATTCAGGATAAAGATGGGGATACTCCCCTGCATGAAGCCCTGAGACACCACACCCTGTCACAGCTTCGCCAACTCCAAGACATGCAAGATGTGGGCAAGGTAGATAGTGCTTGGGAGCCATCAAAGAACACAGTAAATAAAATGCATTTATTTATTATTTTTTTCCTGTATGTTTGTCTCTTTATTTGTCTAGTTTGTCTAGTTCTGTACTGTTTAACTGTTTTTTGGCAGCATAAATTTACGCAGATATTCTGCATTAGGCTGCAGTGTAGGCAGAAATCATATTGTTACATGTGGCTTTTCACATGTAGTCATTGTCTTTGTTAAAGAAAAATACGGATTGTTTAGTTCAAAATATTTCTACAAATCTGTCTTCTGTAGTGAATGTGCGTGGCTGCCAAAAAATCAAAAGTAACTTTTTAGGAAAGAGAAATAAACAGTATTACAGTGCAGAATAAGACAGAAATTGTTTTATGTGATTCAACATCTTGCATGTCTTTGCAGCTTTTAATTTTTCAGCAGCTTTTCTAACCTTATGAAAGTTTATTCTGTTAGAACAAGGCTTTCTTAATCTTTGTATGTTTATTGTTATGTATCTTTTCTGACAGAGTTCATTTCAGAAATTGTGCTGTAGTAAGGAAATAGTCAAAGAAACTCCAGGTAATAAAGGTCAAAATGTTTTCTTGAAAAAGGAAATGCTCACACCCAAGAAGCTGTGTGAACACCAGGTGTATAGATGAAGTTTATAGTTTTGCTGCTAGGCAAAGGAGAAATAAAATTCTGGAGTGAGTGGGATTGAGAAATGCAAACAAAATTCTTTCTTTAAATATTAAAGGCGCACAACATAACAGTGGATCAGATTAGCTGAATCATTAGTTACCAGTGTCATAATATTTTTTCTAATTGTAACTGTGCGTCATAAGTCTTGCATTTCACTCAAAAAAGCCCCACCAAGTTTATTAAAATTCTTTTGTTCACAACAGTAATTCCACTGTACAACAGATGTTTTTCAAACTGCTTACTTAATTTCACTGAAATACACTGGAATAAGGTTCGAAAAGATTTAAAATATGACTGGCGTATGTAAGAAATTGCTTGTGTCCTTTTATGTGAGAGGAAGAAAGCAATTACAGCTTAGTTGTTTCCATGATCTGAAATGGACGCTGTGAGAGACGGGCAGAATACTTGGTGTGCATGTATTTAGTTGTGAAACGAATGAATGGGAGATAAATGCTCTTTATCCAATTCAGCATTTCGTAAATGGGTTTCTCTGGCCATCTATTAGCGGCATCCACAATGAAACTAGGTTTGTTGCGTTTTGAGTTTTTTCATGGAAGAAATTGATTTTATGTTTCAAAGAGTAAGTTTTACTTCTAGTTTCATTTGAGCTCTATCCAGTTTGTTTATCTGCAGAGAAAATTTTTGCCTAACTAACAAATTTAGGAGAACATACGTGCCCTCAGAGAACAGGTGAAAACTTGCTTATTTTAATTTGATGTGGCAGAAATGTGAAAGATGGACTCAAACCTGGCTAAAATATATCTGAAAACTCTTTAAGATGACCAGCAGGTTGAACTATCTTGAAAACGTTATGTAGAAAATGGTGAGAACAGTATTTGTACCTATCTACCT
>WKFP01013937.1:898443-935983 GCA_011057875.1 Pterocles orientalis
AAAGCCCGCCTGGATGCGTTCCTGTGCGATCTGATCTAGGTGTTCCTGCTCCGGCAGGGGGATTGGACTAGATGATCTTTCGAGGTCCCTTCCAATCCCTAACATTCTGTGATTCTGTGATTCTGTGATTTGTGTCTGTCTATTTGTCTTGGCCTCATCCCTGTGGCAGTTCTTTCTCACCACCTTTTATGGGCTTCTGAGGGTTGTAGAAATGGGCTGGTTGGGTTCAACACACGCTCCCTCTGCTGGGTGAGCAGAGCATAGGACAAAGATCAGAGGTGAATTCTCTGTGAGAGTTCGGGGGTTCTTTTACAAGCCTGCCACTTGCCAAGTATTGGAAGTATATTCAAGATTAAGGCGTTAAGCTGTGCAGTTCTGAATCTGTAGGATGTATCTCTATTAATAAGCTCTCAGGATGGGAAGGAAGGGTTTTTTACGTTCATGAGATGCTATTCGAACTTAGATGGACTGTTTCTGTACAGTGTCTTTTCTGAGCATGAAACCTTGTACTCTGGTGTCAACTGTACATTTGGGTAAATGTAGTTCAGATTGTTTTATGATACACTGACATCTGAATGCATAGGAGTATATAGATAAAGAGCCAATTGATTTTAAATTAATAATTTCAAGATTTCTTAAAAGTAAGTTTGACTGCAAGGTTTCTTTGTAGTGGTCAGGTTGGTTCCCGAAGTCCATCTATGATCAACAATGATTCTGAAACCCTAGAAGAATGTATGGTGTGTTCAGACATGAAGAGAGATACTCTGTTTGGCCCATGTGGACACATTGCCACGTGTTCTCTGTGCTCACCACGGGTGAAAAAATGCCTCATCTGTAAAGAACAAGTTCAGTCTAGGACAAAGGTAAAAAGTTCCAAAGTTTATTGATTCTCTTTCTGTTTTTAATGGAAAAGTAAAAAAAGAGGTCAAGGAAGAGCGTAGTATATTTTAAATGGTGTTTTGCCTTACAAGTGGCTTACTGGATGGAATTAATTTTGTATCGTAATGATACCTTGTCCCAACATAGCATGTGACTCTTCTGTTTGTCTGTACTCATGTCCTACCTGCCTCTCATTTTTTTCCCCATGTTGCAATGTCCTTATTGTTAAGGTCCTCAGAGTTCCTAATACACTAACCTAAGGGTACTTTATTTAAATAGATTTATTCCTCCCCCCTGCCATGGTATTTTTTTTCCATGTTAAGATAAATTGCTGCTTTTCCTTAAGTATAATTTCCTTCAGTAATATTCAGTTCTTCTGAGTTCTTTTATTCCTTAGGGCTGCTTGGAAAGACAATTTGTCTGTAAACTGAGTTAGTTAATATGTGTTTGTTTTTGAAGTTAATGATTACTTTCAGCTTTCACCTTCTCTTACTTTGGAATCATGAATTTCATTATGCTGTCTTTCTCCTTCAGAGTATCCAGTTGTGCCCTATTTTGGGGACCTAATCCCAATAGGGTTCTCAGGTTTCTCAAATGGTTGATCCCAAGTGTTTGTAACTATATGGGTGCATCTCTGTTGCTTTTCTATTTGAATATTCGTTTATTCCCCGTAACCACCAAGTTTTGACCCTCTTTTGCTTTTTGGCTGTTTAAAAACAAAACAAACAAAATCTCATGTTCCACACACAGGTTTTCTGATCTGTAAAAAACCCACTCTATTCTTTTTATATTTTTCCAAACAGATTTTACTAGTCCGCTTCTGTGGTATTTTTTTATCTGTCTTGAGGTGTATTATAGGAGTTGTAAATATGATTTTGTACTGTTTTTACTGTTCACTCTCTTGTTTTTTCTACTTATACCATTCACTATTCTGCCATGAATATTTTCAAAGGCCAAATGTTAACAGTGTGACCTCCTTTTCTCTAGACTTTCTTTCTAGTCAGTGGAAAGGTTCTGCCACTGAGTGATTCAGGGCAGCAAAGTAAGTCTTCTGTTCCCACTTATCTATCTAAAGAAGCTGATTTATGGAAATCAGCTTTCCCAGGTGAAAGTGAACCTTTGTGGATTTCTTTTGGTCCTTTGATTTCTTTTGCTAAGTTAGATTGAAAGGGTGAAATTATCTGTTCAATATGTCTCTCATACTCTTCTAGATAAAAATTTATGGTAATATCTGCAAGGCAAAGAAACTAATGAACCTGAACAACAGTTCTATAAACTGGAAGAGGTAGTGCAGGCCAGTATGAATGGAGTGGTATGTGGTGTCTATGGTCACGCTATATATGAGTTCATCACGTGAAAGAGCTTGAGAAGCCCTAACCCAGAATATTAAAACAGATTACTATAGAAGTCTCTTATAAGTGAATTTAAATATATGTGGTGGAACAAAGGAGAAAAGAATAAAGAAAAAGAATCAGATACTGTCTTGGCTGCTTCTGTGCCTATCAGTGTACTCAACGTATCAATATTGCCAGCAAATATATGTTCTTAGAAGTCTGAGTGACAACTCTTAGATTGCATTTTGCGGTGCTGAATTAGTTAAAATAACACTAGATGGAGCTTCTTAAAGTCCACGTGCCTTGCCAAAGAGAATGTAAAAGCAAATTAACGTAGAGAGCAGGAGATAAACTTTTCTCATATGTGTGTTCATTCTTTACAGATTGAAGAATGTGTAGTATGTTCAGACAAAAAGGCAGCAGTGCTTTTCCAGCCTTGTGGTCATATGTGTGCCTGTGAGAGTAAGTAAACTTGACAGGAAGTTCTTTTTGAAGTAGCCTTGAAACGGAACACTTTAAATCGGATTGCTAAAAACTCATTAGTAATCTGACTTCAAGTCCAACTTACTTCATAGTCTGGTGTGATAATCAGAATTTTGGTGTTATTTGGCATGCTGGTAATGAAATAATTGGAGGACATCTGGAAATCTTAAAAAATTTAGAAAGGAAGTGCTCTTCCATCTGAATTATTTAGTTGTGAATAGGCTTGCTCAGATTATAGAAGCCTGCTGTACGTTGTTAAAACTTCTGAAGTAATTAGAAGTAATTTTATTACTTTGTTGCAGGTTTTTTGGGGCATTCAAATGTGCAAATGGTATTTTGAAAGAAGATTGAAATAAATATTTAATATGCTTCATTGCTGATATACAGATTTGCACAAGGGCTATATTTTTCCCTAAAAGACACATCATATATCTTTGCAAAGAGCGCCAGTTATGGTTCACTCTGATTTATCTCATGTAGCAAAAAAAAAAAAGACATAGGAGATGTCCAGAATTTTTTTTATTTTGAAAATATATGGGTAAGAATGCAGCCGTCACCTTGTCATCAGACATTTCAGGGCTTTGTTGAAGGGTCATTTGCCTAGAGAAGAGCAGACCTTGTTGCTGAGGGTCTACATAAGAGGGAAGGTAATTGTTCCCTTAAGTAACTGCTTGCTTCATCTCACTAAAGAAGTCTGGTTTCTTCTCTTTTCTGGCTGAGACACCTGACACTGAATCACTGACTTTACAGTTATCCTGATCTGGCCTCTTTCACTGTCTGCAGTTGAAAGATGATGAGAGAAGTTTTTTTGGTTAGTTTCCCAGGAAGAGGACAGCAGAAAGATTGATTGCTGTGGTGAAGGATTTCAGCAGTGAAATGCACATTGCCAAGTCTAAGCTGTAACACAGACAGCAAAAGGTTTAACAGATGTAGGTGATTTCTTTCCAGGTTATTTTCTGGACATCTTGTTGAAACAGCATGAGAGAGTGTCTTCAAATTTGTGTAGTTTATAGGACCCACTTTATTGATTCACAGTAACCGTCAGCATTTATGAGACATATTAATTTGTCTTTTGTAGAAGAATTACAACCTCCTTTCTAGAATTACATAAAAAGATACAGATTTACTCTTTTAAGGATAAGGAGCCTCACCTGTTTGCCCATGGAGTATTAGGACAGTAAGTGAGATCCTTTGCTCTAAAGGAAAAAAGGAAGTAGTCAAGACGTTCTTGGAAGTTCTGGTCTCAAATGTCTGTGATTTAACTTTTTTTAACTTTTGTAATTCCTGTGGAATAGACATCCATTTGGAGTAAGGAACCTGCTTGCTTGGAATACGTTAAGATAAACAGAATAGGTTTGAATCCCAAACAAGATATTGTTTATAGGTGTGATTTGGAGAAAGTTGTGTGAAGATGAACACAAGTGGTTATTTGTATTACAAGCATCTATTATGGTATTGCTATATAATTACTGTGAATAAACAAGCTCGTGGATAGGAAAGAAGAGAAACGAAATAGCAGGATTAAGAGTTGATTTCTTTGTTTCTACTCTCAGATTGTGCAAGCTTGATGAAGAAATGTGTACAGTGTCGGGCAGTGGTTGAGCGAAGAGTGCCTTTCATAATGTGCTGCGGAGGGAAAGGTACAGAAGATACCCCTGATGATATTTGTGAGTGACTCCAGAACCATACTCTTTCACATTCCTCCACCAACTTCTTAGTCTTTTAAATGACCTAAATCTTTCCTCTCCTTTTTAAAGAACAATTTAACAAAACTAGTGTTAAGCCAGGTATCCATTTGCTGTTTGCACTACTTTATATGCTGGCAGTAGGAGATGCAATGATAGCACAGTCATGACACTAAAGGATTGCTTCCAGCATCTGAGTAGAAGTTGAAACATATATGGCTACTCGGTCACTTATTAATCTCCTATGAAGAAAAAGCTGACAATTGTCTGTAATTGTGCAAATGAGGAAAATTTTTTTTTGTAACTTCTGGAACTCTCTTGACTGCAAAGGAATGGTAAAGATTTTGCATCTAGGTGCAAGCAACTTTCATGACAGGTTGTTGAATTTTACATTTCCTGCTTTCACTAGTTTTTAGATTTATTGTGACTTCTTTCAAAATTTTCTGTGAATTATTTTTATTTACTCTGTATACACGTGTGGTATGCAGTTTTTAAATTGAGTTTATGTGAATTGAAATTTTAGGTCATTCTTGTTATACTGTTCCTAAATATGTAAATATAAGAATAATCCTTAAAATCAGGTTTTTTAATACACCAGAAATTTAACTTTTGTCATTTGAAATTTTTCTGTTTCTTACAGTAACCTTGCTTCCTGTATCAGTCAAATACAGGAATATTAATCTGAGTTTGTTCAAATTTTGAACAAACTACCTCCAAGATGCTTGTGTGGTTTTGAACACCAAATAGAATCGTCTGTGTAGATAAGTCTTTTCAGTGTGAAAGGATTTGGCTTTATTTTT
The DNA here is from genome assembly GCA_011057875.1 of Pterocles orientalis. NCBI lineage: Eukaryota > Metazoa > Chordata > Aves > Pterocliformes > Pteroclidae > Pterocles > Pterocles orientalis. Next base: position 903,625 of record WKFP01013937.1, read on the forward strand.
TACATGTGCAAAAGAATTTGCTTCGCTGATAGATAAGAACTTTGAGAACATTAAGGGAGTATGGGCATTTTGAGAATCATTATTGAGGATATACTTGTCAAAGAAGCATTGCCACTAAACTCAAAGTTCTTTGTGAATTGAGTGCAGTGATATTGTACTAAATTTCATTAAATTGTCAAATATGTTCGACTAACTGTATTTCAGATAATTGAAAAATTGTCGTTAGGACACTGAAAATTATTTCTGCTTCATTAGATCGATGCATGTTCACATATCTTTATTTTCTCTAAATTACAGCAAGTGGAAACATTCCAGTTTTGCAGAAAGACAAAGACAACACCAATGTCAATGCAGATGTACAGAAGCTGCAGCAACAGTTGCAAGACATCAAGGAACAGGTAAAAGTGCTGGATAAAAATAATTGAAAAACCAAGACATCTTCTGTTATTTAAAACAAAATGAGATACTGAAGTGCTCCAGTTCTTACATTTTAGTTAAATAACCAGTGTATTTTGTGTGTGATGTGGCTTTTCTGTCTTCTATGTATGAAAAAAAAGAGTGGCCATGTTTGATAATTCATCTACTAGAGCATCTGTGTTATGTGACTAAAAAAGGATGCTCTGCCCAGTCAGTATGTTCTCTGCCTGTTTAGCTGACCTGAGTGTATAGGTACAGCAGAAGCTGTTTTCACAGAACAGTAATAGAAGTAGATATTCTTCACTATTCTGTATTTTCCTAGATCTTTGCTTGTCTATTCATGGATTGCCTTTGAACAGTGGCTGGTAGTTGCCTGTCATATGAAGGTTACAGTGTATATACTCTTCAAAAAATGTTGTGGTTGCAAAATTAAAACCTTTGAAAGTACTGTACATGTAATTTGAATATTTGGAATGTAAGTGATAAGGTTTTGTAATTATGCATAGTGTTTGCAGGAGGATATTTCTAAAAATGTACTATACATTGTATTTATTCTTCTTTAGTTAAGTTACATAAAATTTAGAAACCTAATGAAAACCAAAAATTAATGTTTCAGATAACCAGCGGTTACCTATTTAAATTGGTTACGTCTCTAAGTCTAGTTCCATTAGAAGCACTTAAGTAGTTGTCTACATGCAGAAATTTCCTGTGTTAAATTACTAAATTGTTTCCTTGCTTTTCCATCTGAACAAAGAAAAACTTGATTTTTGAGTTTTTTCAGCAGTAAAGGATCGGGGGTATCTGACTATTGTATGAACTTGTTCTCTTAAAACCCTGATAATGTAATTTTTGGCTTCCCTGTGTATAACACAATTGGAAGAAACTTTTCATGGATACAGGAACAGAGAAACATTCTTAGTGCATTACTTGCCCTTTCCTCCTTTAGGCTTACAGCCATCAGTAACACTTCAGTGATGGCAGCATCACACCTAGTCCTGGTAGTTGTTACTCTCAGCTGTTCATGTGCGTTAAAGCTAAGACTAAAGTGTTTAGATTGCCAGTTTTAGGGCCCATATCTCTGAATGCCTTAAATTTGGGAGCTGATATGCTGTCAAGTTTTAACCTCAGTGGCATGTCTGTGGAGAGCTGTTCCTGTTGTATGGAGACTTGATCAGCACCCCAGTAACAAAAATTCAAATATCCAATTCAAAACAGATCCTTTGTAATTTTTGTCTATAAAAGAACATGGAGATTAAAAATTGTTATCTGAAAAATGAATGCCTGTCTTGATGATAACATCTGGAATTTCTAGGTAACTGTGACATCTTATATCCAGTGTTTAGCTTCTGTTTTACTTTTTAACATTGGATGAAAAAAATAAGGTTACTGCTTTGGCATTTAAAATTATATATGCAAGAAATGCAGATGAATGCTTAAATGCAAGTAATCTATTTTCTTCAGATGTACTTTTTTTCTTTTCTAGTTACTTTAGGAGTTTATAAAAAATTGGAGTGCTATGTGGGTATGCTAATACTCTTACATATGTAAAAGGAAAACTATGTTACACTTATATTTTTCTTCTTGATTAGATGTGATCTCAGTTTTTTCAGTTTTCTTAAGGTGCTCTTTTATTCTTAACAATTTTGTCTTACCTTTAGGATTTGCTAGCCAGAAGCTTTCTAATATCAGAAGGTTATGGCTGTCTTAAGGAAAAGGGAATGATTACTTGTCATTTTCTACTTGTATTTTCTGGTTTTCATATTTGCAGTAGTGAGAAGGGTCTAATACTGGAATGCTTTGAGAATTTAAGTGCACTCTTTCGCTTTGAAATGCCCTTTTGTCCAATAATTTATTTTGAGCCAATATAAAACTGGAAGTTGTTCAGTGCCTCTGACTAGAAAGAGGTGGTTCTGGTTGTTCTTGTGTGCATCTTGGCTTGAGACTCTTTCATGTTTTCCTTAGTGTCTTTTCTGTTTAGTGTTGTGACAGGGCAAGTTGTGTATCATACTTGTGAGCAGCAAGTTGGATTTGATTAAGATTAGTCATCTGATCTTTTAAATTTGTGTTTGAAATGATGCACAGCGTTCCACTATAGTTGTGTATTCTTTTGATTTGTGCTTTAACAGTTCAGTCTTCATATTACATTGATATTTTTATACTTAAAATTAATTTGTTCTCTTTCAGCAGGTATAATCCTATGTTTCAACTCATACCTTCAATGATAATCTAATATGTTAGTGCAGCAAGCTTTTAAAACCATTTCTGGTGCCAAGCAGAAGTGACGCTGATGTTGAGAATCTCCCACATCTGATGACCACAGCATTCTTCAGGGATTCCCTGAATGTGAACCCTTTTCACTGTAATTGCAATACCTTCACTCCATTTCATACATAATCTCCATCATCTCTATAATATATTATGTATGTTCCTTCACCATACTTACATCACTTTCTTTCTCCTTAAAAATAAATTTGTTTTGTCACTGTGCACCTGTATATTGTTGGAAAACCTATTTTTAGTAATGAGGAATTGATATTTGAAGCAGTTTAGAACACCTTGTTAGTGGTAAAAATTTATTTGAATTGCAAACCCTATTATACTTAAAGGTACGATAAGTACTTTTTCAGCTACTTTTACTTACCCAGAGAAATAATTCTCACATAGAACATGTATAGTGCCTTTTTATACCATTTTTTTTCTTTTGAAAGATGGGAGCCAAATGATTCATGCAGATAAAAAAGAAAAAAAGTAGAATGAGGTTTCACTCAGAGAATGTTCTAACAAACTAATAGTACAATAGAAACAGATACTCCTTATTTCCTGCTGCTGTGTCACAAATTGGGTATAAGGCATACAGTGGACTTCTTTCACTGTAAAAGTGTGTATGAGCTGGTGGTTAAATAATGAATGCTCCTTGGAAGTTGGATAAAACTCAGTTATTTGGGCTTGTATCCCACTGGGAAACTGCTGAACTAATCAAAAAAAATTCTTGTCAAAATAGAACTGCATAGCAAACAGGGTGTTTGGTTGTTCCTGCTAGCTGAATTCTCCTGTGTGAAGTAATTCCAGTGTTAAAGTAGTATCATATTAAGAAATTGAACAGCTAATGTGTTTTAAATACTCTGCATTTGTACTAAGCAGGAGAAATTGGGCAATTTGCTAGTACCGCATGCAATTGCGGAAAAGATCTATAAAATGAAAATGTGAGGATTTCTGTGCCTCACTGAATGAAATAATCAAAAGTAACAGCGATTGAACAGATTTTATTTTTCATGATTTCTGAATCCCTCGATGTTTTCATTTTCAAGTGATGGTGTGGAATTTGGAGAGAAACAGACCTTGTAACTTCAGTAATTCTGACATCTTTACCACAAAAGCAAATAATTAAGCTAAAAACATAGAATAAAGGCTACAAGTTTTTTCTCCGAATATAAGGTTTGCCTTGTCAGTCCTTTGTCAAAGGACATCATGTCAATACTATCATTATTATTGGTAATAATATTGATATCACAGTTATCATGCTACATTTGTCACAGCACAGCTATATATATTCGTTGGAAATAGCTGTTTGATTGATATTTGAAGACTGTAGGTGACTGGAGGAAGAATGCTCTAATTGCTCCATTGGGATGTGTAGATGATGACTTGATGTGAACGGAAAAACAAGCAGGACTGAACTGACAGATAGTTGGTCTCTTGCAAATTTTTAGTTTGGGAGTGTTTTGTTATAGTACTGTGGAAATTCTGACAAAGCTGGAGCACAGCATTTTTTGGAAGAGCAAAGAGGGGTTTTTTTTAAATGTCAATTGACATAAAGTTTTATCTGGAAGTTTTACGTTCCTACTAGCCCGTTATACTGGTATCCTGGAGATTGAAATAGGCATTTGGCCAGATTTTAGGTCAATTTAAACTCTGTATAAGCAGGCTGATGGTGAATTTTTTTTGGTCTTCAACGAAGCTGTCTACCCTAGGAAGTAATACCTGTTGTTTCCATAGAAAGTATGCTTTATGGTGATACTGAATAGGGTTCCTGCTGTGTATTCTCTCTCTCATGAGATGTACAAATTGAAGTAAACCCCCAATGCTAAGTATCAAAACAAGTCACAGGTGCAAGGTGGTGATAAAATGAATTTGCGTTTGAAATACGATCCCTGTCAGTGTTTCATGTTATATATGAGATCAACATTTATAAGTGTTAGATATGAGTAGTGTGTCTCACATCTGAGATTTAGTTTGTTGGACTATAGGATGGTCTTAAGAATTATCATCTATTATAACATCTATTCATTTACTAACCTTTGATTGACTGTTATAAATGAAATCCTGATATGGCTGCAATATGTTTATGGTGAAGGAACATGCCTTACCAAAACTTCAGTTTCTGCGTGTGGCAAAAGGTGAAGGACATTGTTCCTTAGTGGCGTGGTACAAAATGAACTTTGCTGTTGAAGAACTTCAGGAGATCTTTTTTGGGCATTGGCTGACACTTTCATGTTCAGCAATTAAAACTGATTTTAAAAGTTTGCTGTGCTGTTGTTATGACTGAAGGTCACAGACTTATTAAATTGTTCTTCATTTGAAACTTGAGGTGTTCTTTTGGTTGAAAAATCTAGATGACTTCTGTGAACAAAGGCTGGCATGACCAGTAGTGAATCTTTATATATAATATTGATTATGCAGCATTTTAATTTCTTCCACTGTGTTCAGTGTTTGGTGTTTAAAGGTAAGTATATGAATGGCTAGGTAGCCTCAGAAGAAATTGGTAAATCATTACCCAAGCGTTGCACGCATAAAGCTGTTTGTGTTGGTTTTGTTCCCTGGAAGATTACATGGCATAAAGGGGAATGTTGCTGAATAGTGTCTTAATGTTGCAAACTTGGGTAATGATATTGAAAATGTGATGTCAACCTGCTAGTGGATAACCTTACTTAAAGGGATCATATCTGTAAAAAAGCTACATAGTTCTTGTGTCCTGATGGTGTAGGAAAAGCCCAAATATTTTAAATCAGTGTGAAGTAAAAATGTGATTTAAAATAAATGTTTAGTTTTCAGGTTAGTGGCTGGGTTATGCTGTGGCAATGATCTGCTATGCTTAAGATGGCATATTTATTGTTAAATTTCAGCAAGTTATATATTGCATTCTCAATACTGTGTCACTACTGCCGTTGACTGTGTAACCTCTTAAAATCTTTTACAGACTATGTGTCCTGTCTGTTTGGACCGTCTGAAGAATATGATCTTTCTCTGTGGCCATGGAACATGTCAGCTTTGTGGAGACCGAATGAGTGAATGCCCTATATGCCGCAAGGCAATTGAACGAAGAATCCTTCTGTATTAAGTAGTGGAAGCAATGCCTTTTATAAGCTTATGAAATAGTAAGGACATTTTGATGATTTAAATCTTCATAAATTTGAAAGGCAGTAAAGGGTTCTAATGAAAACATTTCTTATACTGTAGCACAGGTTCATTACATGGTAATTGTTTAAAAACTCTGATCACACTAAGTAAGAGAAGAGTATTTGAACAGTCAGCTTTTAGTGTTGCTCTTAAACGTCTAAGCCTGAAGCTAATTTAAAGCAGTCTTTTTTCATTTTCCTTCTGTCATCTTCTTCCCCTTAAAGTGTAAAGGGACAATCTTATTTTTGTTTCATTCATGTTTTTAAATGTATGTATCAGGTTTCACATGATGTAAGGGAATTTTTATATTGTCAGTTAATATCAAATATAAATATTTAGGGTTTTTTTTTTGTTTTATGCTTTTCTGGAGAATGTTCACATTTCCTGTGACAGTTTGATTCACAATAATTTCTCTCTCGAAATATACAATAATGCAAAATCAGTTCAGAGTGAATCCACCGTAGTAATAAATAGCATTCATGTAAGATCGGGCCTCAAAATACAATGTTAAAGCAATTCTGACTTTGTCATGCTCTTTGTTGCTGAGGATGTGTTGGGAAGGAAACAATAAAAAGAAAAATCTAGTTTAGAAATATTATGTTCCCAGACCTGCACTTTAGTCTAACAGGTTCAAGCTAACTTAAATAGTGAACTACTTAATTTTACAGGCCACATAATTTTGTACGGAATTGCTTTTAACTTGGCTGGAAAGGAAAACATTGGGGCAATGGGTCAGTTATCCATTTCAGATGAATGAATTTAATCAGTTGTAAAGGAACAGATATATATGAGGGGCCATTTAAAAATTCTGGGTCTATGAATTAAGAAAAACTAAGAGATTTTGCAAGATTTCCTCTCTTAAATTGGTTTTGTTGTCTCCAGGCAGACAGTGTCAGCAGCCAAAGAGAAGATTTAATATTGCTTATTCATCTAAGTTGGGTGTTAACACCAGAAATTATCTGTGAACATTAATGGGTAATACTGCAAATGAAGATATTGCTGGCAGAGCAGTGAATTTTGTGAGCCATGCCTAGGTGAGTTGAAGTTGGCTGAAAGGAGGTAGTTGTCACTGATTTTGCATAAAGAGGTGTTCCTGACTCCGAAAGTCCTGCTGTCAGGAACTGCGAACTGTTAACATTTTGATAACAAGTATATCCTTCTGTCTTTTTGGATGGAAGAAAATATCCTGATTTAAGGATCTCTTGTAGCTAAAAAGAATGTGCACTTACTCCTAAGTGATTGGGTAATTTTCTGAGTGCATAGTTTATGTAACCCTTTGATATTGTGCAGACTTCATTTGGATATGCCCTTGCAGAACAGTAAAAAAATCCGTGCTGGAGTCACTTAGATGCCTTATTTGTAGCTAAGATTAATTTCTCATTTAATTCACATTGCATATGTCGAAAATGTGGCAGAAGGTAGTTCAGGGGAAAATCTAAGTAAAGGTAAAGGCATAAAATAGTGATCTCTTCAGAAAATTGATCTTGGTCCTTTGAAGCTTATGTTGATATGCCTGAATTGTGCAAACACTGGCTAAAGTCTCAGAAGAGTGTTACTAGTAAACTGTAAAGACAGATGAACTTTTAACCAGTGAGTTGTAAACACTGAATAGAGTTTTCCAGAAACCATTGCAGTCATATATTAGAAAAATGTATGTAGAGTTTGTTTTCAGTATAGCAAAGGGATCTAATACACAGCCTTCTGTAGCCATCTTAAATCCTGATTCAGAATTGCAAATGTTCATCATTCATTTCAGTAATTTTTCATTGGACACAATCTCAATCTGGAGTCAATACAGTATTTTATTTTGTATAGTGGTAGTCATCTGTTCTCAGATAATCTGTTTGTCTGTCTTGCTGCATAAGTGAAATAGAATCACGGAATTGTTTGGATTGGAAGGGACCTTAAAGGTCATCTAGTTGCCCCCTTTGACTAGGTCACTCATAGCCTCATCCAGCCTGCCCTCCCTTTTCTTGCTTCTTGGGTCCCTGTTCTAAAATATCAAGAATTCAAGGAGCTTTGTGAAGTTTTTGACAAAAGGTGGTTGTTTTGATTTTTTTTTTTTCAGCTCAGCATTTTGCTATCTCCACTTAAGCTCTGAGTGCACCTAAATGTTTGCTGCAATTTTAATTTGGCCTATAAGCGTGTCACTAAGTCTGGTTTGTGTTTTGTGAGGTTTTTTTTTTGTGTAGCGTGTTTGACAGTTGAACTTTTTATGGTAGGCTTCAGTTTCCTGTCAGTCTTCCTGTAAAAATTATTTTATAATAGGACATGCCATTTGACAATCCACTCTGGGTTCTATCCTGTAGTGTGCCAGATCTGTACCTCAGTTTCCTCTGGCTCTGGTAGATGTATTTTGAATATTGCATCCTATTTTTTCTTCCAGGGGACCTTTATAAATTGTAAGCATAAAGGCGGGTTGGATTTCTTCTTGATAATGCAGCTCAAAACTGAAACCTCAATATAGCAATTAGCATTTTCATAATTCTTTTTCACTGGAACAAGCCAGAATTACTTGAAAGTACTTTCATCTTTGCATCAGTTGAGTAATTCATCTGAGTAAGAACAGATCTAAAGCATCCTGCGTGGGAAACTGGAATTGAATGTTAAATACTCCTTTGTGTTGCAAGAGACACAGATTGTAGTGTAGTTAGGTAAATGCTCTGTTTGGCTTGTACTTTTCAACAGAGAAGCAGTAAGTTACTTTATAACATTCTTAATACTTGGATGTCATCATGGTCCTATGGAAACAGAGACAGTGACTGTAGGGATTGCTATAGGAGCAACTGTCGTCTTCTGTATTGTGGCACAAGAAACAGCTGAATTAGAGAAACTAGGCAAGCTAATGAACATGCTTAAATTAATAATATAGGCCCCTTACTAACAGGTGAAAGAGCTGTGTCTTGTTGGGAAGGCTACACAGTGCTTGCCTTTCAAAAAAACTTAATGAGGAAAAATGTTTGCAAATCCAGTATCATTTATGGAAATAGATATTTAGATTCACACACTGGATTCTGAGGTAGAAGGTGAACTAGTGTTGTTGAGTTAGCTAGTTAAATTCATTCACTCAGTTTAGTCTGGTATTATCTGTGCAGCGTGCACAGAGTGCAGACGCTTAGTTGGATAACACTTAAATAATTCAAGGACAAAAAACCAGAAGCTCAGTCGGAAGCGAAAGGGGATCATAACAAGTAGGAGGGCTGAGGATATGTCATTGTGCCTCTGTCTTCATCAAAAGGTGGAAGTGTAAATGTCATTTTTATAATCAGTATTATTAGGGAGAAAAAGTGAAAATGAGAGAAAAATCAGTAAGACATTTGTCTCTAATATACTGTAAAATCATAAAATGTAAGATTTGCAAGCTTTGTTTATTATTATTATCCTCCAGTATTTAATAGCAGTGCTGAAGTTAAATTGGATTAAATATTTCAGTTTGTTTCTTGAAACAATCAAGAAGTCACCTAAGAATATATATTGTTCACGTGAGGTCTGCTCAGATGTTTAAGTACTTTTTTTTTTTTTCAATCTAGTAAAATATCTAAACGGTCACATCAGTAGACAGTGATTTAAAATATGAAGACAACCTAAGAGGGTAACAGAATATGCTAAATATTTGTAGTTTGTTAACTTTTGTATAACTGAGTTTTTTTCCCTGAACCTACCATCACTTACTATACCCCAAGCTCATATGGCACTTCTCAAAATTTGGGCTATTATTATGTACTTTGATTTTTTGAAATACTGTGCATTTGTATGTTGGGGTTTGGAGGAATCCCTTTTTGCTGAAGTGGATACTGAAATTTAGACTGGCAAGAGAATAAACAAGTTACTTTGTGAAAGTTTGATTAGGAAGTGTTCTTAACTTGGACTGGGTGAGAACATAGCAGATTTGCACAAGTACTTGCGCCTTGTTAGCATAGTCTTACAATCGGTATTTTAGCTTCTCTGAAAGACATGAAATGGTCTTTTAAAATAATCTAAGTCCCTGTTGTGTAGATATTTTCTAGACATGAAGTTTTATGTATGCCTAATTATTTTTAGCTGTATTAATTGCAGAATTGCAGTTTGTTTAAACACTAAATTGTATGAAGAAGCTGCTTTGAGCTAGTGATCTAAGTTTCCTCTACAAAATTAAATGTCAGAAACTTAATTTTACTCTTCCAGTAACAGCTGATGAACCGAAGAGCCTATCCTGTTCTTTGTGCTGCATGGGTCAAGTTTTCACTTTAAAAAAACCCAACAACACTACAGCCTAACTTTTAGCAGTGCTACCTCCTTTCTGCCAAAGTAATGAATTCTTCTCTAGTTGTTCTTTGTCTTTGGGAAGGGATGGGGAACACATCACTGTTGTTTCATCAGTTTTATGTCTGAATATATTGTGAAGGTTTTGTATTGACTGTATAAATTACATACAATGGAAGCGTGTGATTTGCCACAATGTACATTGCATATCGTTCTTGCATAAGTTGCTGGAATTTGTATTATTGTCTTTTTAGGCATTTCATAACTTGTTTGTGTTGACAAAGCAAAACTGTTATCCACGGAAGTTTTAGTATCTCCCATTTTTGTTAGCTAAGCCTGTGGTAAATACAAAAGTTCTGACTCAGGGCTTTTTAACAACTTAAACACGTTCACAATATTCTTCAGCACATCTTGGAGAGTGCTAGAGATTTAATGACTGTACAGTGCCTTGATAGAACTATTGAATGGGCAGCAGCCATAGAGACCTTACAGAATGCAAATGTCTTCTGAATCCAGTTGATGAGTTGATGTTAATTTAGTTGTGATACCCCTTCCATGGACTTACAAACTTGTATGTACTTTCTGTAAAGGAAAATTGGCAAATTTAGGTTTTGTTAGGCTTTCTGAAAGTTGTCTGGTGGTTGCACCAGTCATCGGGGTCTGAAAGGCATAGTATTCAAATTTACAGAAGCAGCATTTTTGACAAGAAGAAAAAGCTGATAAAATGTTCTGTGTGTGACATTTTTAGTATGAGGGGAGAGGTCACTGTATAAACAAACATGTAAAAATACCTGCTTTACTCTGTCTGGGTAAGTCATTTATAAGAGAGAAATAATTGGCAACAAATCTGTATGTTTGCGTACCATTCCACGGTTACAAAAGTTTAAGTCTCATTTTGAGGTTCTAGGAAACACTTTGTCCCAAGCTTAGTGTCTTCATGAATGCCAACTATTCATATTAGAAAAGAGGTTTTACTGAACCACAGGGTTTTTTTTGCTTTTGTTAAAACCAACTTTGTATTTTCAGTAAATTGTATTTTTGACATGACTGTTTATTGGAGAATTTAAGGTTGTCTGTGTGAATGTAGTGGATTTCTGTATGCAGATAGCATTATATAATTGCTTTCATTGAAACTGTTAAGTGATGTCTAAGCTTTTCAAAGGAAATGCTAATGTACTGTATGGTTAATAAAGCTTATTATATAAGATGTACTCTGACTTTTTCAAAAGCTTTGACTGAAAAGTGTAATTGAACTGAATTAATCCTGATTTTTGTGCATACATCATTGGGAAGGGACTAGTGGCTCATTTGACTTCCTCCTTCTTAGTTGTAGATGTCACCACAGAGTTAGAAAAATTGTATACCTGAATGAGTGTTTGGTAACTCTGTTAGTTGTTGACATGCAATGTTTAAAAGTGCACCAGACTTTGAGAGAGTTTTGCAATCCAAACTTAAATTCTGCTTCTTCATAATGTGTCCCAAAAGAGTGAGTTTGTAGCAACATCAGAAATGCTACGTGCCTTTGAATCTCCCAGATACTCAAATACTGTTTAAGCAGCGCTGTAGAAGTATGAAGGGTGGATTATGTGATAACAACAAAAAGGTTGATTTTTTTAAATTTTTATCTGTGATGTATGTGCTAACTTTTCTGTACATATCAGTTCATAATACTGATTTGGGCTGCTCTTAAGTTTATGTTAGACTCCAGGCTTACTGACAACTGAATGGCTGTTACAGATCTGGCTACGTGAAAGTGATCATTTAAAAAAATCTCCTGCCAGATACAGTAACTCCCAGATTCTGAGACAACAGTTTCTGCATCGTAGTTTATACTTTTAGGATTCAATTTAATGGATGCATTAAAAAAATGTGTGTGTGTGTATATATATATATATATATATATAAATAACCAAGCAGACTTTAATGGCTTAGTGTTTTAATTTATCATAGTGCATAGGTGAAAAATGAATTGACAGAATAAAAAATGTTCTTGTGCTCTTTCTCAGTTTCTTTTCATTTTTCAAGATTTCTTCAACTTTGGTTTATATTACAGGTCTATATGAAAATTATGTGTTAAAATTAATAATTATATAGTATAATTTAAAAGTATATTTCCAGATTTTAAAAACTTTTTATTTGAAAACAATTTATGCAAATTGTCAAAATACATTTTAAATAGGCACTTGTTCTTTGCTTTGGGACTTACAAGCAGTTCACATTATTGCCCTGTACCTGTTCATTGAAAGTGATGGGAACAGCGCTGGCATAGGCTTGAGACTTGGTCTCTAGGGGTTCAGACCCTAATGTTGGTCACAATGGAAGTTGCTGTCTTTGCTGGTGTGCGATATCAATGTTTTTAGATTTTGAGAAGTCTGCTTTATACTGTATAATGTGATTTATATAATAATCATACAGTATTTATATTAAAAATGTCACTGCTGTTCTAAGTAATTCCAGGTGTATCAAATAGTGTGCCCATCTGTTTGCAACAAGGATGATGATTTCCTTTGGATTTGACATTTAGTGAATTGCAGAGGGTGATTCTTCATGGGTGTACTGTTTTATTTAGGCAAGAAAAAATAGCAGCAGTATTTGAATAAAAAGTGATAGACTTCCTTTTCAGGCTTGATTTCCCACAATATGGAAGGTCATTTCGGTTAGAACCAGTGTCATTGAAGATCTTGTTCTTGTGCTTTTTGCAGCCAGGTTCAAGTCAACAAAGTAGCATGCGTAAGAAAGCTTTTACTTTAAAGAATTAATCCTGTCAGCACTGTTCTTGATGCTTATGAAAAGGCTTTGGATGAAAGTTACTTTCAGGGGTTTAAATACTTTGTTCCCTTTGCAGTGATTAGAGTAGTATGTCCAGGCTATCCAGAAGATTTTTTAAAAAAACACAACCCAGGTTTTAGAGAGTAATACTATGGTGGATTGAAATTAGTTTAAATTACATTAGAAATAAAGCGCTACGCTAGCTGGTAATGTAAAATTTTTATTCTGTTACAATGCAAGGCTTTAAGTTGTAGGAAATTTAGTGAAAAATCCACTACTTACAGTTAGGATTTGGTGGGGCTTACGTGACTGCGGTAAAGAAGATAATACAAAACTTAATTTCTGCCAATTTGCCTAAAATCAGGAAAATACACTTTTGAGAATATACTGACCCCTCACAAGGCTATAACACCGTTTCACTGGATTTTCTTTGAAAGTAAATCTCAGGGAGGTAAGTAGACAAACTTAATATTGAGCTGATTTCCCCAGTGACGCTTGAGCATTCTAAAACGTATTCATATTTCTTCCACAAGGGGTCAGCAGCACCCTCCGTTTGTAATATAAGCATAAAGCAAACAAGGGATAAGGATAATGATGGTTGCATTAATACGTGGGTGGACCAGACCTCACTTGTCCCCTTCTTCAAGCAGGCTAAGTATAATTAGCTTATTTGCTGACTTCAGTAAGCACCATATTCTATCCTCTGACTCTCATGTGACTATTGATTAGGGCAAAGTTCCAGTGGAGTGTTTACCTTCAGCTCTAGTTGAAAGTATTCATTTAGTCTAGCTTTTTTTCAAAAGCATGCAACAGGAGCAGATAAACTACATGAGAGAGCTTGTCCAGTGGGCAGGGGAAAAGAATTCTTGTATGAGTGTCCCACATATTCTTAATGATAACCACAGTCTCCCTAGATGGCTAGAGCTGATTAGTATTTTCCACCATATAGTAACACAGCTTATAGTCAAATATGCTTTGAACCCTATCAGTCTGCTCAGTGGAAGGAATGTCCAGCTTCTCAAGGCTTCCCCAACTATGCAAGTTACTTGGAGACAGAACAAGTATCTTGTTCTATCTGGAGGCTGAACAGGCCAGACAGCTATTCCCTAGACAAAATCTTCCAACCCTCGTACCAAAGTCGTATTTCACAAAGAGGAATCTTAGTATAGTCAATATCATCCAGGCTGGCACAGGTTATTACACTTGCTGAATTAACAAGGGACCTTCCTTACCTTCATGCTTGCAATTCTTGTCTTTTTTGCCTATTCCAGTTTTCATGTTTCGTGTCTTCAGTGCTTCTGACCCTCACTACTTAAGTCCTCCAACTCTTGCTGTGTCTGTATTTTTGATAACAGAACTGTGTGTCCCACCTTTCTCGCCGAGTCCTTTCTCGTTGTAGTGCTTTTCTTGACTCATTAAAATGAATCTCCATTACTTGGAAGCTGGCACAGTACCTTTGCATAAGCAGAGTGGGGCCCTCTCCTTGTGTCTGACTCCAGGAATTCTTTCTGTTGATATATGCAATTAAGAATGAACTCAGCAAGATTTCACATTAATTTATTAACAGTCCTTGTTTCTATCTATTGGCAGTACGAGGAAGTTTGTGGCTACCACCTAGGTGGTAGTGGTAGGGTAGAGGTGCTTCTTTTGGTCTAGTTACAACTGTTCTTGACCAAGTGAAGAAAATCAGGAACAAGTAAATGTTTTACGGTAGTTTGGGGTTTTTTTCCTGTATGCTGCCTGAAATGTCTGTTGCTACCATATCTTGGATACAGTTTTTGGTGAAAAGGTTCTTCCCAGAGAAACTCACTCTGGATGGTAGTTACTGTCCAACTTGTGTGCGTCTTGCCCACTTAAGCTGCCCAGAGGAAGTCTGTTCAGTTTGCTAGCGTTGCTTGTGAGAGAGCATGGGTTGTTGCAAAGAGAAAGGTTATGTTGTTGGGTTTCTTGCTGCCTCCACAGAAAAGTACGAAAAAGTTCTGCCTCTTTGAATAAGTCTGAAACCATGTTCCAAGTAATACTCTTCCTATTAAGATTTTATGATCCCTACTGTTTATATGATCATGAGGTTCTTGATATTCTGTATGAAAGCTATATAAAATAAATAACAATTACAGAGCATTTATTTCCCAAGGAGCATGTTATATAGTTTGTTGGCTTTGAAACACAATGCTGTCATTTTTTCTTACGGTGAGACCTGTGAAATAAAGACTACTTCAGATCTATGTAGGCAAGGCTGCTTTTCCTAACACAAAAAGCTTAGTTAAGCTGTGTCTGGCCTTACAATTCAAAGCATCAAGCCCAAGGTTTTTGACTGTATTTGCCTGATCTATAGCACAGGGCACTTAAAGCATCTATTATTCTTTGTTTTCAGTCAGGTTATTCTGATCATACTTGAGGCTGAGGGAGTCTTCGTGTAACTGTTATCCCCTGAAACTGTATTCTCCCACCACTTCATGTGGAGGGTATGGAGCCTGGAAGCACTTCTTGTTTTCTTGTTGGGATAGAAAAGTGTGTTAGAATAAGGGCACAGGGAAACCTGAAACTTATCTGCAGTCATAGGCCTAATTCTCAGGAATTTTGTGAGGTGACAAACTCAGATGGCAGAATGGACTGTGAGCAGAGTGGTCACTTGAAGAGTTTTAAATTCTTCTGTCTCCTGAGAGGTTGTATCATGGATACATTGAGTCCTGCTGTAACCCTGACATATCCTTTGCCTTGCATGTCCCCACTAGTGTGGACAGGTCCTTCCACACCGTAACTCTCTGGAGTAATATGTCCTAAACTGGAACTATTCCATATGTGGAGAAGGAAGGTGTGGGAGTTACAAGCCAGTCCCTGAGGCAGAAGTTATGGGTCTGCTGTTCTACCTAATACAACTGTCTTTTTGCATGACACACCCCAAAAGATGTAAAGAGGTAAGTGATCTTGGCTTGGATTTATTGGGAACTGTGTGTGCCTGCAGACAGGCAGCGGTGTAAAAAGCTTCTGCAGGTCAACTGCTCAGTAAGTAGCTGTGTGAGGTGCTTGCTCCGCAGCAGGCAGTAGTTGGAGGCCACTTGTAAAGTGTTGAAGCCAAGTAGGGTTGAGGGAGCCAAGCCCTCTGGGCATCTACTTACCTGTGAAGCAATGTCAGCTCGGGATAAGTAGCATGGAAATTAATTAGATATGAAAAGCATATATTCATTAGCAAGACTGGGATACCAGACATTATTTTAGGCTTTATCTGCTATGCTGAATCAAATGGTGACACCAGGATTTGGCAAGCCATTGTTGAGCACTCCAAGAAAATTAGTCACTGGCTGATTTCATAGTTTTGCTTTTGCAGGAATTTCTCAGCTTTGAGGAGATAGTCAAATAGTCAAAAGAGAAAAGCATCTAGACAGGAGGATTTAGCAAGGGACGTGTCGTCTTTTTTTGCTGCTCCTCTTCTGGATGGGAACTGTGCCTAGTTTTCGTTTCCTCTCTTTTGGCAATTTTTCATTTAGCCAAAAATGCTGCTGTAATTGCTACTTGCTGTCTGGATTGGCTGAAATCAAACATATATCCCCGACCTGTTCCCCAGCACCACCCTCCCTCTCCCAAGAACATTGTTGCACACGGTGTGAGGATGTGCTTGTGGAGTTATAGAAGACCTAGTGTCATCCTCTGTAGCTTGTCAGGACAAGGAAAGGACTTTATTCTTTCATGTTGATTTGGGATGGTCTTTTTCTTTCTGTCCAGCTTCAAGGGCTGCCTTGCTTTTTTCAGGTGGCATGTAATTTTGAGAGGAAATCAAAGGGGGCATCACTGCTGTGCCTGAAATTCTTGGATTTGGCCTGTCGTTTCCTACAAAATTGGGCCTGATTATTTTATCAGATATAAGTGTTTAACCATTAAGCTATCCAGCTTGAATGCTTATAGGAATATTAATAGAAGCTATTTGAGCTGTAGTGTTACACCTTTGCTTGAAGGGCAGGTGTAGCTTAAGGTGTCTTTATGGCACAGTACCCTGTCAGTGCGAGCCGAAGTGCATTGCACCTGTGACAAGATTCTTCACGAGGTTGTACATCTGGCCTTTCTTGAAGGGTAGCTAGCTTGAGAGGAGGTCAGTATAACTGCAGGGAACCTGAACATAGGCCACTGCATGGTGCTCAGTAGACTTGCCCCAAAACTCTAGAACAAGGTTGCTAAAAGAGCAGTGTGTAACCTTAGGTTGGTTGTCAATGCATTAGAAACATGGGTATTTAAAAAGCACCAACTTTCAGCATTTGAGTGAAAGTGTCCCTCCCCACGCTTTTAATTTCTTTCCTCCTGATACAGAAAGAACATCCGAGGGAAGAAGGGAAGCTGACAAGCCTAGCTTATTTTGCTGTGAAGTGCATATATGCAGCATTGGAGACCAGTGTAGATACCAGTGAGTCTGGACAGGTGAAACGAAGGGGGAGAAGAGGGAGGAGAGAAAGGTCTTTAATGACATGTTTGGTTGTTGATGTAATTCCTAACCCAGAGGAGAACTGCCTGCCTTGGAGCTGAGTTGGGTAGCGTTACCCACAGTAACTGCTTGTTTGTGCATAGTTCGTTTTTATTTTGTTGTTCAGGTCACAGATAAGCTGGTGGCTCTGTTAAGTGTAGTGACTATCTGGGAAGAGCAGCGTGGTTCTGCTGAGCACAGCTGCCAACACTGGAGCAAGCCAAGGAAGAACAGTTCTTTTGTCAGGGACAGAAACGTGGTCTGACACAACTTTCTTATCAAAAGGAAGGATTTTTCACTTCAGGAGGAAGTTTGGCTGGGAAGGCATTGGATAGCATTTCTTTTTTGTGTGTGGTTTTTTTTTCCCCCCCAGCTCTGTGGGAAGTCCTGTACAAATGTGTTTTCTGTGAGTATAATTGTTCTGCTTCTGACCCTCCTCTGGAAAGAACGTTGGTGGCTGTAGATGCGGGAACTAATGTAAAGTTGACTAAAATGGTTTTAATCTGAGTAAGTTAGCAAACACACCTTGTGTGCTCACATCCAGGAACCATTTGCTCTTGGCGCATGCCAAAGAGTAGGCTAAATGTAGTTATCTTTTTTTTCTAATTTTTTATTCCAAGTATTTCTGAAGTTTCCCTTGATCCTTTCCAAGCCATCAGGTTGTAGTTAAATTAAAACTTATCCTTTTCTTTTGGTGAACACTTTGTGTAACAGGAGCTATTCGTGTTCCAGCTTAAACTTGGCTGATTTTGTTTAAACATTAAGAACCTACATATATTATAGAGAAATTGCTCTAATAAAGTTGAAGAAACGCTTTGTCTTTTAATTGAGACCATTAGACTGGGATTTGTTAGATTTGGTTTCTGTGGGTTTCCTGTGAGCCTTTACTCAAGTCATTTAGTTCTATGTTTCCTTTCTTTTCCTATATGTGAAGTGAGAAAAATACTGCTTAGGGGTGCTAAAAGAAATCTGGTGTATGCAAAGAAGCCTACAAAAACATAAAGAGGTTAGCTAAAATGCCTCCTCTGCCAGCAGTGGTGTACCAGCTCAGTTGAGGTTTTAGTTTTTCATCGGGAAAACACTAGTACTAACGCTATTTCACAGTCTTGCAAAAGACCAAACAGGCATAGAAGGAACTAATATCTTCCATCACCCAAGCGGTGGGAATTATTTATTAACTAGTAATAAATACAAATGTGTATTTTATTATACGTAACAAGTAACCGTTGATCATTATTTACTTATTACAGCTATTAATGAAAGAAAGCTGTGTTGAATACAGGTAATGTATTATAATATTAGGCGAACTGACAAAATGCCAGCTTTTTGGTGGCGAGTTTTTCAGTTTCTTTCTCTCAGTGATCTTGTCAGTGCACTGAAGCGTTTCAGTAATGACTCTGAAACTTGACCTGCCGAAGCCAGTGGGTGTCACTGCAGGCATTGGAGTAGGGGAAGAACAATTTTGAAGAGAAAGAATTAAAATTCAAGTGTAAATTTTTGGTTTGGGTTTGTTTTTTTTTTTTAAAAAAGCTAAAATAAATACCGAAAAATAGATAAATTAAATTATTGCTTACTAACTGGGCAGTTGCCAAGATGTTTCTTGGAGATGCTTAAAAAGGGTTTGAAATGCTTATAAAAGGGGGGTTTTGAAATAAGTATCTCCAATGGCCAAGGCCAGATTCTCTGATAGAAGATACATCACTGCCAACTTCCAAATGCCCGCTTACTTTCTAGTGCTGAATGTTATGCACCTCATGGATGATGTTGGCTTAAAAAAGAAAAGGGGAAAAAACCCCAAAACAACAAACCAAACAAAAATCAACCCAGAGCAGGCTTTCCTTAAATCCCTGAAAACCACTTATATGAAATTCTTGGTGTTTGCCGATCTAAGTGCCAAAGGTCACTCTGACTCCAAGCACCCGTCTTCCCCAGGCAGCTTGCCATCCCCAAAACCAGACTAGCTCCGAAGCAAACACCCTTCCAAGCCAGTGCTGTGAGAAGATGTGCATGCACCCACTCGGGCAGCCCTCCGCCTCCCACCGTGGCACAAACAAACGAGCCGCGCAAGCTTTGAACTGTTTACGTGATGTACATTACCTAATGGTGCCTGCACTTTTGGAAGGGCCTTTCTTACACAGGTCGTTGCTAAGGCCCGCGTTGTCTCTGCCTATGTTATCATGAGGATGACAGTTTAAACAGGCCTTATCGCTGTGTATTCAATCAAGGTTTATGAGGGCTGATAAAGATGTCACCTAGTTGCTTTGTGTGTTCATTAAAACCCTATTCCCCGGTAGGACTTTGCTGTATTGTGTTCTTTCTTTTCCTTTCTTCACTGACTTTTAGCCATCTTCTGAAGAGAGAGGTACGTGTAGGAAGGGAAGGCGTCATGCTCGCTTTCGTATTTCCGATACTTCTGAAAAAAAAAGAAAAAGGCAAAACCAAAATTAGTAGCTTGGTTGGTTGATGCAACCCTATCTGTATTTAATATCTTATGTTATCATAATTGCTTATTTAATAATTCAATAAACTTTCCTAAGTTTCGCTCACAAGTGGCAGTAAAGTGACTTGTGTGCGCTTTATCTGCTGTGTTGTGTTGCTGCTGAAGGTAGCGTAGGGCTGGCTTGGTGCTACTCAATTGTGATATAGGTTGCTGTAGATTGAGCTCCCATTGCTCTTTTTCTTGATAGATGGAGACTGTATATTTGCAATACGGAAATGTGAGGAAAAGTGTCAAAAGTTAAAAGTGAGTTGACTTATTGTTTTGGTTGTATGTTAAAGCTGAAGAAATAATTGTAATAAATAAGTAGTCATAAAAAGCATCAACCATTATCAGGTTATCTGGTTGTGATGAAAAGTAATGGAAAGTAGGCAAAGATTAAGTCTTCCTTTGTCTTGTCCTGTAAGTTCCTTCATTTCAAAATGGTTTTTTCTCAACCTGTGTCTTTTTCCTAGCTATAGTCTAAAACAAACATTGTCCTAATTGTATCCGATACCATCTCCAATTCTGCCAGTCTTCAGACAAATCTAATTTGTACAGCGAGCAGAAGTTGCTCAGTTGTATTTTGTTAAATAAAATTTATTGTAAACCAAAACAGATATACAAAACCGTAATGAAAAATTATTAGTTGCAGTTATTTGCTGTATTATAAGAGGGAAATGTCAAAGGAATCTATTAACTAAAAAGAACTGAAAAATCTAACAGACTCAAGACCCTAGTTCAGGCACAAATCAGTTGAGATTAATCATGTATGTTTAAGCTCTTTTGAAAAATAGGAAGAAACTCAGTATTCAATTGATTCCTTAGATCTGCAAGTCATAGTAAATTCCTGTTATTTACACTGCAGCATATTGGCCCTCTCTGCATCCTATAAACTTCGTGAATACTAGTGGCTGTCGGCATTTCAGAAGTGATTCTTTCAGTTTGTTTACAATTTTGCTGCTGCTGGCAAGCATTGGACTATCAAAGGCTTTAATGCTGTGCATGTGCATTTCATAATAAAATGTTATTCTATGAGGATAATAACACTTACTAGAGATCAGTAATAAAATGAAAAACAGAGCCTCTCCACCATCGCTTGTTAACACTTCTAATGATTGTTTGCTTATTAACACTAATTTGTTATATGCTTCCATTTTAGCTCTGTGCTGGTTGGCTGAAGCGTGAGACACTTGTATATACAATACTTATGAATAGCTGTGCTGGCCTACTGATGTTTGCAATGAAACTTACTGTAGCATGATCTGGTCTGCTTTTTTGTGAAATGTTTTATATCAGAACCGATTGTTGACCCCTGCCTTATCAATTCACTCTATCTGTTTGCCTTTAAAGAGTAGTCACAATACTCTCTAGAATATTTGCCTGAGATGAAGCTATTTTGCCTGGTACACTGGTGTCCATTTAGCCTTGACTCTGAAATACTCACTCGTCATCCAGTAGTACAGTATTTTTTTGAAGCAGAATGGGTATTTTGTGTCAACAGGATCCCTGGAATATAGCAGAGTGGAGTCCACCTTGACTCTTAGGTCTTGCGCCTTAGTGCTTCATGAACACAACTCTGTGCTTTCTATGTACCATCCGTTATTATCACTGCAGAACATCCGTGGCTCCAGAAGAAGACTAAGAGTCAACTTCACTAATGTGTTGTGCAGAAAAATAACAAAAATATGGGTTTTGCTGAAGACTGCACACAGCAGTGCCATCTGCCTGCCTGTTTTTCTGAAGGAAATGTATTTGGACAACTCCATCTTCAGATTTGGATAGAAACCTTTATTAATATTTAATATTTTGTATAATTTTCTGTCTTTTTTTTTTCTTCTAACCCTGTCTCTTCCTTCTGCTTGCCTTAAGACTAAACAAACAAGAAGTGGTTTTCAACTTCTTGTTTTACTTAAAGCAGTTGATTGTGGGCATTTTGAAACCATAATTGATTTGCCTATTGGTATTTTTGGAGTTAAAATAGAAGTGTCTTGATTCCAGGCAGTTGCTGAGTTCAGGAAGCCTGTTCACTCAGTGAGCAATGTTGACAGGGTGTGGAAGGGGCATCAGTATGCCAACAAAGGCATACCCTCTGGAAGGGTTTCCAGTTTCTGTGCGAAGTCCCAACCCAGACACATGTGCTAACAGAAATTCTGCTAAATTGCCGGAATGTGGTTGCCATCCAAAGGCTCGTCTGGCTTTGAATGTATATTGATTTCTGTTTCCTCACTTGAATCCAGAAGGTTTGTGAGAACAGAGTGCTAGGCTGAAAATCTGGTGATTAAGCCAGCTTATTTTTCTATACTAGATTAATATTAACAACACCAAGAGATCTCTGGTCTGGTTTTAGCTAGCCAAATGGGAAGGCCTTCTCAATGCTGGGTAATTGACTTTTTCCGTCTATTCTTCTTTGGATATATTCAGTCATGTTCACACAGCTCTCATTTCAGTCATGCCTGGTAGTTGTTCCACTTACAGCATCAAACCTTGAACATTGGGCTGGACAGAAAATACTCTTCACTGCAGTTCTTGGCACTGGCAGTTGTCTTCACAGAGGGATCTTAGGCTGCTATCGCCATCCTTTGGAGGAGTGTCAGGAGATTTTGGAGGGCTGCAATCACTTCTCCTCTTCCACATTGAGAGGGGAACTTTGGCACACCAGACGGAAGAGGGGCCCTGTTACAGGATGAACTGTGAACAATTGTGTGTGCCAATACCGCCGCCTTTCCAGAGCATGCTGCTGCCCTGTGAAGGGAGGTGCGTACAACACCGATAAAAGCGTGGTGGTGGTGCTGGTGGTGCCATTGCTTTGCTGCAGTGTGTTGTGTTGTAGCCGTGGCACCTGGTGATAGGTGAATGTGTGTGGGCTGTTGCTATGTTGAGGTATGATTAGATATTTCTTGGTAACAGCCGCGCTAGTCCAGTCTAAAAGATGACTGTGGCCTCTGCAGATCTGTTGAGAAGACTTGCTTGCAAGTTTGTGGCATCCATCCATATGTAGTGTTTACAGGCACTTGAAGGTCACCAGTGGCCAACCTTGTTAGTCCAGCTCCCATAGAAAGCTGGGAGGTGGCCAGCCTTTGTCCATGAGGATGTGGTAATTGATTTTCTCAGTTGAGAAAGAAGAGGAAGAGATCTTCTCCCTATTTGTCATTCTAGAGCAATTGCTTACAATATTTCCTGATTTGTTCTTTCCTGCCCACCAGAAATATTTAGGGATATAAGTGAATGTGAGTTTAGAGAATAGGCTTGTTTCTTCTTAAGATGCTTTTCACATATCTTTAAGGCAGACCTCAAAGACTGTTGATTGAAAACCATTGCTCTAGAGAGTAGAATGGCTAAATCCAATCAAGAGTTTATCCCACAGGTATTTGTGTACCTTTCTCAAATTTATGGAAATGTCAAGAGTATTGATTTATTCACTAGAAGCATTTAATTTTTTCTAATTAGTGAAATTACAATGCGGGCCAGCCACAAAGTTTTGTTATTGTAACCCTTACCCATCTTCCCTGCAATGTTACTGCTACATGTGCTAATCTAAATGTAAATTGTAAGCTCTGTGGGACAGGATCTGTCCCTTGTATTTGTAACACCACTCTCCTTTCCTTTGGTGTGGCTTTTTTTTATTAAATGCGCACAATCCTCAGAGCAGAATGCCTATTGCTTGCCTTACATGCTCCTTGATGATTCCTAAATTCATCTCCTTAATCGAGACCACTCGTGGCCTCCCTTTTCGACCATGAATCAGAATATCTACAGTAAGCCAGCAGCACAGAACGTATTTTAAGATCTTTACAGCATGTCCCACCAGAGCTGCCTCATTTCCCCCATGACCAGGAAAAATGAATTGCCTGTGTGGGACGCCTGATGATCAACAAACTAGAATTGTTTGGGGAAAAGAAAAAGAAATGGGTGGGTGGAGGGAGTTACAAAAAGCCAGAGAACACCCTGCAGTTCCTTCTCCCCCTTTTGCAAACAGAGGTCCTGCTCCAGCGCAGCTGTGGCGGTGGAGCCTGGGCTGGGAGAAGGCTTTTGGATGTGTAAGTCCCTGGCTGTAGAGGGGTTTTATGAGTCAAAACCAATACCTGTATGTTACTCCATATAAATAAATCATAGGCCTGTAAAATCCATGCTATAGTTTGCTGCTGCGTCCCAGGGGAGTAGGAAAGTAATTTAGCACAGCTGGATGCTTATTTGTCTTCTAAACTGTTTTTATGGTTTAGAAGAATAGCTTCTTAAATCGCCATCTTATGAAAAAGCAGGGTGTGGGGCCACACCAGAGCACAAATGTACTGGAGTCACTTTAATTAAAAGATCTGCGCTCTCACTTATCTTTGAAAACATCCCCATTCCCTCTAATGAAGGAATTTGTACCTAATCCGAGTGAGCATCTGTTGTCTGCCAAATGGCCAGCCTGCACTCCTGGCGGAGCTGGCTGGGGTGAGCGGTGCTCCCCCTCTCCCATGCTGCGAACAGCTCTGTGTGAAACCTCTTCCCTCAACTTGAACTCTGGTGAGGAGTCCCTGCGGCATGTGGAGACTGAACTAGTCCTTCCAGCAATAAATACGCATTTACAAGGCCCCCAAAGACCAGCACAACCTATGCTGAGGGCTCATCAGAGATGCTGAGATGCCAAGCACTGCTGCGTTGATGCTAACCTCTATGTTCAATGAAAATAAAACCAGGCTTTTGTGAGCCTGGTGAAAGCTGTATGAATTATTTGAGGGGTTCTGAAGACAGCAAGTGTGGAATTGGTGCTAATTACAGAGGTGCCTCATCCTAAGGCTCCATTGCTTTGGTGCCTGTGATCCATGTAGAGGAGCAACCTGCCACAGACCGGGTGCTGGTTAGACACTACAGTGAACGGGCTGTAAATATCTGTGTGTTCAGCTCAACTATCTGAGGAAAAGTGGGAAACCAATTCTGGGGTTAGATCTACATGGCTAGCAGCAACCCCGCAGTTGCTCTAGCAAAGACTCCCGAATGCTGGATAGCCCAATGAAATGCTATTGTGTGAGCAGTAGCAGTGCAAAGATTTGGTTTCTCCTCGATTTCTGGTCTGTCAAATGCTCTTGTAGGTTCTGACAGTGGGGAGCTGGAAGAAAACAGTGTGGCCCAGGGTACTTGGAGAACGTGGGCCCTTGTCAGATAGACACCCCCTTTTAAAAATGCAAATTGATAAATAAACACTGAAACAATAGGGCTCCACTAATCCTTTTACAAAGGGCAAATTGCTAATCTAACTCCCCAGCCAGGATGGCTGCTTCACCTTAACAATAGCTACATTTATACCTTATGTTTTACTTGTAAACTGACATGGAGTGTATTGGAAAGGGCTTGAGCTCACCTGCTTGCTGGGGGAGGGTGGCTAATCCTTTCATGCCCTGCACACTTGGTGAGTAAGGCTGCCATTTGATCGTGCTGAAGCAAAAAGGCCAGCACAGTGCTGCCAAATTTTCAGCCACATTAGACTCGGTTGTGCTTGTGCTTTAACAATGCTGCCAGTGTCTCCTGTAAGAGCAGAGAGAAAGGACTATTCATGTCTTCACGTAGCGTGTACGTGAGGGGCCTGGTCTTCAGAGGCACTGGGCACCCCCAAGAAAGGGTGCTGAGCTCGCTGACTCACTTGGCAATTGTGTTGAGTCCTTGCTAATAAATATTGGCACCTTTAATGGCCTGCTCCTGGGTGGTGAGACCATCATGGAAGACCAGCAGGAATGGAGAAGTTTCTGAGTGCCCTTGTCCACCATCTTGCCCTGATAGGGGACCAAAAGCTTGAAACAGAGGCTGTGTGGTGGGTTACCAGAAAGGTGGACTGGTGCCAATGATTTGATTGATATCTTGTGTGAGTCTTTGCCTTCCTTAGCATTCATGCAGATTTTATTAGTTTAACAAAATTGCCTGTGGTAATATTGGATAAATTCTGGCTTAAAGTTTTGGTGTCAGCTGCTGCAGCTCCTCTTTCTTTCCTACCTGTGTTTTTGGTTTCTCTCCTCTCCCTCTCCTCCCTCTCTCCTCTCCCTCTCCTCAGCATTAGATCTGGTCCAAAGAGTGAGAAATAAGATTTTTTCATGCTGTGTTTGGTCAGTAAGCTGAGCCTATTTGGAAATGAAGGAAACATGGACAATCCATAGCTGAAGAGTCACAATTTTAGGGCAATTTGGTGCAAAAGGAGAACTGAGCAGACGTATCTCAGTAGGCAGCAGACCTATGGGGTGCTCTCTTCCATGTAACCAGCTTTATGTGAGGATCGAAGAGTAAAATCAGGATGTTTTCTAATTTTTTTTTCATCCCCGGAGAGAGATTATATTTGTAATCTCCCAATGTCATGGAAGATTAACATCAACCTCTGTGTTTCCCAGGAGGAGTTGCAACTGGCATCTGGCAAAGCAATTAATGCACCTTGTATTTAAGGGATTCTTTAGAGAGGGAGGCAGGAGCAGTTGTGGGCCAAACATGCCACTAAGACTGTGCGAAAGACATGGAGGGTCTTGACTAGATATTGCTGGTCTGAGGTCTTCTCACTACCACGAGAGGAGTGTTAATGCAACATCAGCTCAAAGTAAAGTCTAGCCAAGTAAAAGACACTGTAGTTTTTGTATTTGGTAGCAGATTGAATTAAAGACTGTGGGAAATGGGTTATTAGAATTTACAACCTACTAGCTTATAGAGATCTACAAGTTTGATTATTTTTCAAACACAGATTTTTACCTCAACTAGCTCAAATTAGGAGTGCCTCTTTCTTTTGGTTAATGAAGGCAGAGCTGGTACAAGTAACACTAACAGAAGAGTTATAGAAAGAAGCTGTTTCATCTCCATTTCTATCTCACAAAACTAAGAAATTCTCGCAAACAAATTTATCGATCATGATTTTTATTAGAACTTTGATTCAAACTATTGAACTTGGGAATTCAGTGTGTGGTTAATAAGCAGCAAGCCTATATTTAAGAAGGCAGTGTTATGGGAATTGAATACCTACCCCTTTGTCAATCTAGCCTCAAACAATAAAAAAGATTAGGTACAGGTTTTGAGGAAAAGAATTATTAAATACATGCAGGCAAGTGACCAAGACAAAAAACAAACAGCAAAAAACAACTCGTGACGGACTAAAAGGGTTGTTTCTTTTTGTAATGTAACTGTATTTATAGATAGAAAATAGAAAATACACAGTTTTTTTCATCTTTAACTACCTTATTAAGCATTTGTAATATTTTAATTTCTATCTCATAATGTTTGAGTTCTGCTAAAATTATTATTTAACATGGGTAATGAACTGGCTAAAAAGGCAACAGCAGTGACTTATGTGGGAAGAAGAAATAATAGATTTGAGGAAGCTTTATTGGCAGAGTTTCATAAAAATAAATCTGGCAACCAAGTTGCATTAATATTTTCACCAAGCCTCAATGTAGGAGTGTGCTGATGTTGCAGTTGGGAAGCATTATCCATAGAAAGCAGGATTTGGATCTCCGCAAGGAGAATGAAATAATCACAGTAGTAGAAGTGATGTGAAATGTAATACTGCAGAAGATAAAATCTCACAGCATTTAGGGAGAAATAATAAACATTTTGGCAACGAACTGAAGCTGAAGGGTTCAGAGGAGGTGAAAGTCAGGGGTACTGCAGTGAGTCACAGGAAGTTTGAGTTGGATGTGGTATCAGTGCAACCCTTTCCAGGGAGAGGGGATTGTTGTAGTCGTACTGCCAAGCCAGGTGCCGGTGAGAGAGACCTTGTGTGAAGTGCTGCGTATGGCTCTGGGCAGATGCTTTCACAGGAAGAATTCAAAAAAAAAGAAACAGTCTGCGCTGAAAGTAGGTGCAGCATAGGGCTAGCAGAATAACCAGGAGGCTGGAAAACCTGTCTTGTGAGAGGCTAAACCAGCCACAGTCACACTTGGTAGCTACAGAAGAGGAAAGGTGCAAAGAAGAGTAACTGGAATGGAAGGACAGTGAGTATAAGAAAAAATCACTGTAAGTGATTATAAGGAGTATACGAGTATAAATTAGTATAGAGAGCCCTGAACTGTAGATTTAAGAATACAGGCTGTAGGAAATTCCCACCATTTTGAGCAGTGAGGTGCTGGATGAGCCTTCCAAGATGAGCAGCTGAAACAACCTGATGAACGTTTGAAGTGTTTAGAACATACACATTATCAGATTGGCAAAGACAGCAGGCAATCAAGCCGGCAGCAGGCAGAGCAATATTCATTGTAATGCTGGCCAGTGTTTGAGGGCTCCTCAGGAAAGAAGGGCAGGAGCAGTCATGAGTCTAATGAACCACTCTGGAAGGATGGAAAAGGTGTGGAAGCTTTAGGTCAGACAGCACTTGTTTGAAGTCTTGTCTTCTCTGCCAGGAGGGCGGTATTAGGCAGCTCAGAATAAATGTAGTCAAGTTTGCTAGATGGTAAATACTTACCTGGCGGTGAAGAAGAGACACTTGTGGGAAGTGATGGAGGAAGATGGCAGATTTTATTTCTGTATTATTTCTATATTATTTTATACACATGGACACACATGTATAGTTTCATGAAAAGCCTTAATATGACTGGGAAAAGAAAGTATTCCTGCTTCAGTAGGGGACGGACTTCAGTTCCAAGAAATGTTGCCTTAAATTTTGCAAAGAAAAGGCAAAATACCTTGCCTTGTAGGCATCCCTTGCTTGCAGTTGTCAGAGGAAGGAATGAGCTTTTGAGTTGATGAGAGCAACAGCCCTCATGCAGTCTGTTGGGAGGTGTAAATCTCCATGTGAAGTAAGGTGAGAACCAAACACTGGTTGAGCCCATGCTTGAAGCTCTGAGACTTCCAATCTGCCCAGCGAAAGTTCCCTTTTGGACTGGGAGCACAACTGTGCTGCAACCATCTGTGAGATCCACAAGACTCTTGCTAAGAGAGCAACTGAAAGGTCAAACCCAGAAAGAGAGAAAAAAAAAAAAAAAACAAAAAACAAAAAACAACAGCAAGAAACTCTAAAACCTGTGGGAACAATCATGGAAGAAGAGGAAGGAAGAGTGTTTCCTGGAAAATAAAAAAAACCTCATTGAACTTTAAATCTAGCCCAGACACCCAGAGTCAGCCCTGTTATGTTACAAAAGCTTAATCCAGCAAAAATGGGGTAGGATAAGAAAATAAGTTAAAATGCAGGAGGAGTAAATGATAACAATTTGCCTTTGCATCATGCTCCTTCCCATCCCAACTGTGCTGCATGCTGCAGAGGGATGCTGCACGTAGCGATCCCTGTGACCAGGCTGCTAGATAGAGAAGAGAGGGGAAATGGGTGCAGGGAGCTGAAGTGTCTTGCTCTGGATCATCCAGGAGAGGAGGAATGCAACTCTGGACACGTGGCTGAAGCTAGCCTTCAAAGTGCAGTCGTTTAGCTGCACAAGAGAACCCCAACTCTGCAATCCTAAGCACACACTGCGCAAAGGTTAATAGCAATCGCAAGAGAATTTTAATGCCATATTAAATGTTGATTCATGTATAACTGGAGCCACAGTGACCTGGAGGGCTGGTGTTTGATCTAGCTTCGAAGTGACAAATTGATCTGTAACTTACACCAGTTCCCGTGAGTGGCAAATGTCATCTGATAGAGACCAGTGGTGGAGGGTGTGACGTGGAGCAGGAGCCATGTCCTTCTGGGGTGGGTGTGCAGTGAGTCACTAATTGCCTTTGGGAATAGTCCTCTGCACAGGAATGTTATCAGCACCTCCCCTGGCCAATTGTTCCCACCCACAGACCCCAGTAGCATCGCTTGTTGCTAACTGCCCAGAGTTACTTCCACGTGTTCAATTTCTTCTGCTTGAGAAAGGAGCAGCTGAAGGGCTTTAGCAAAGAATTGCTCAAAATCTGGTCCACACCAATGGTAAACAGCCTTTTCTTCTGATCACAAAAGGCATCAAAAAAGACTATCCTGTTACCTTTTTTACTGTTGTAATTTGGTTTTGATCCCTCAAAAAATAAGGACTATTTTTTAGGAAATAGATGGAATTTTAAATCTATATCAGATGTTTAGGCCAGATGCCTACTGAGTCAATGAATCATTTGCAATATTTGCTCTCTCCACATGTTACTGACATCAGGAGTGCTTTTGTTATGGAGCATATGGAGGAAAAAGTCACTCTGAGCAATGGAGTGAACTGAGTCAGATTTTCATCAGCTTTCGCTGGAGTGGATTCTCTGAGCTTCGGCTATTCCATGAGTGAACCACACTGGTCTCTCCTGGTCTCGCTACCTCTCTACCCTCTTCTTCCCCTTGTTCTTCCCTCTTATCCAGCTATATTTTTTTTCTCAAGCTTCATTGAACTTGGTAACTTTGAGTTCACTTTGTCAGATTTGGTTTGCCCAAGTTTCGGTTCCAGATGATGCTGAGCTCAATACAAAACGATGTAAATCTCACAGCCATTTTGTGATCGTTAACATAAAAAAGAAGGATTGTCTTGAAGTCTGTGAACACTGGTGAGAACTGGGAGATCTGTGTCATCTCCTAGCTAGCAACAGTTCTTGTGAGTATCCCATCATCACTGTCTGCCTTGTTTTCCTATACCTCTGGATCAAGGCCAATATCTGTAGAGCCTCAGAGGTGCTGAAGTTACAATCTATTCATATTTATAAAATATTTACAGGTAGATAGTTGTACTTCATGAGTATATTATTATTGTCCTAGCTAGGGCTGCAGAGAAAAAGAGAAGGTTTTGAAAGATTCAAATAGGAGTCTTTATCCCAGATTCATGTTGGATATCAATCAAGAAGGTAAAAAGATCTCAAGCTGTGTGTGGAGTTTAACAGGTTATCCACATATATTCAAAATGCCATCAGTTCTGTGAGAAGCAAACGTACTTTTGTGCTGTGTCTTGGATGAAATATATATATTTTTTTTTTTTTTCTGATGTACCTGTTGATTTCTCTTGGTGGGCTTTGGGAGCCAGTAGGGCAGCTGCTCTTTTGTGCCACCTACTTAATTGAAACTAGCTGTAAAGTTTTGGCCAAAATTTCTGTTTGGGTTATCAAGAACCCAACAGCCTTAAGGGCTCTGGCAATTGAGGAGAGTAACAAGTGTTGCATTTATCTAGCTTGCTTGTTTAGTTCTGTGGATAGCTCCTTGGTGCTATTTGGGCAGTAGGTCATATAAGCGTTTCTCCAAAGCTATCTGCCCAACAGGAAATCATGAAAGCATTAGACGTGCCAGCTGAAAATTCCCTGCTGAAATGCTGTGGGATTTTGCTATATTTCTGCAGTAGGTGCTTTTCTCTGAGTTCATGCATGAAGAAACCTGCCAGACTGGAGCTGGACCAGAAAGGAGAAGCTAGACAATGCGGCAAAGTTGACGTTTTGAAACAATTTCCACTTATTTAAACAGATCTATTACCTGTTTGAATACCTGGAAGTACTCTAGAACTTCAACAGTTTATAATTTTCTCTTGTCTAATTCCCCCGGTTTATTTTCCCAGGCCTAGTAGCTGCCGTCTTGAAATGCTCGCACTAAGAAGGCAGAGAGGTTCCTGTTTTCACCCTGCCTTCACCCCTGCAACAGCAGGACTGCTATTACGGTGTCACTGCATTATGCCTCCATCCTAAAAGTCCAATAATGTTCAAGATTCAGGTCTGCAAGAGGGCAAAAAAGGCTCTGGGCTGGCAGTGAGCAGCAACAAGGGTCCTCACCTTGAGGAAAGGTTAGAAAATCTGGCTACATCAGGCGGCTGTCAGCACAGGGGACTGCAAGAGCCAGGTTGCCTTCCTGGGACAGGGGAATAAGGAGCTGTTTGAGTGGTCTCACTCCAGACTTTTAGAAATGGTAAACTCAATGCTTTTTGAAGCTGGGCACATTATTGCTTTGGTCACCGGGGAAATCCCTGAGGTATGCGCTGGTTAGAAGGATTTAGAAGTAGCTTGATATATACACACAAGTGCTCTGTGGCATAAGCAGCTGTATTCCTCTAATGCATTAAGGAAAAAAAAAACACGCAAGGACTGACAGAATCACAGAATGTTAGGGATTGGAAGGGACCTCGAAAGATCATCTAGTCCAATCCCCCTGCCGGAGCAGGAACATCTAGATCAGATCACACAGCAACGCATCCAGGCGGGCTTTGAATGTCTCCAGAGAAGGAGACTCCACAACCTCTCTGGGCAGCCTATTCCAGTGCTCTGTCACCCTCACCGTGAAGAAGCTTTTTCTCATATTCAAGTGGAACCTCCTATGTTCCAGCTTGAACCCATTGCCCCTTGTCCTATCACTGGATGTCACAGAGAAGAGCCTGGCTCCATCCTCCTGACACTCACCCTTCACATATTTATAAACATTGATTAGGTCACCCCTCAGTCTCCTCTTTTCCAAGCTAAAGAGACCCAGCTCCCTCAGCCTTTCCTCATAAGAGTGATGCTCCATTCCCTTAATCATCTTCGTGGCTCTGCGCTGGACTCTCTCCAGCAGTTCCCTGTCCTTCCTGAACTGAGGGGCCCAGAACTGGACACAATATTCCAGATGAGGTCTCACCAGGGCAGAGTAGAGGGGGAGGAGAACTTCTCTCAACCTACTGACCACCCCCCTTCTGATACACCCCAGGATGCCATTGGCCTTCTTGGCCATGAGGGCACAGTGCTGGCTCATGGTC
>WKFP01013938.1:0-48861 GCA_011057875.1 Pterocles orientalis
GCGAACTGCTGAAAAAGAAACAGCTGAATATTGTTGTGGTGGGTTAACTTTAGATGGACGCCAGGTGTCCACCAAGCTGCTCTATCACTCCCCTCCTCAGCAGAACCAGGGGGAAGAAAATAAGATGAAAAACTCACAGGTCAAGATAAAAGCAGTTCAATAAAGCAATAAGCCAAGGCCAGGTGCAGAAGCAAAGGAAAAACAAAGATTTGATTGTCTACTTCCCATCAGCAAGAAATGTCCAGCCACTTCCTTGGAAGTAGGCCTTCAATACGTGTAGCAGTTGCTCCAGGAGACAGACATCATAACAACGAATGCTCCCCTCCTCCTCCTTTCCCTTAGCTTTTATTGCTGAGCAGACATCATATGGTATGGAATATCGCTTTGGTCAGTTTGGGTCATCTGTGCTGTCTCTGTCCCCTCCCAAGATCCTGCCCACCCCTGGGAGGCTGAGGGGAGACCTCATCACTCTCTACAACTACCTGAAAGAAGGTTGTAGTGAGGTGGGTGCTGGGCTCTTCTCTAGATTAACAAGTGATAGGACAAGAGGAAACGGCCTCAAGTTGCACC
Source organism: Pterocles orientalis (assembly GCA_011057875.1). Classification (NCBI taxonomy): domain Eukaryota; kingdom Metazoa; phylum Chordata; class Aves; order Pterocliformes; family Pteroclidae; genus Pterocles; species Pterocles orientalis. The sequence continues at coordinate 571 of WKFP01013938.1, forward strand.
AGGGGAGGTTTACGCTAGATGTTAGAAAAAATATCTTCACTGAAAGAGTGATCAGGCATTGGAACAGGCTGCCCAGGGAAGTGGTGGAGTCACCATCCCTGAAGGTGTTCAAGAAACTTGTAGATGTGGTGCTTAGGGACATGGTTTAGTGAGTTAGGTAGTGTTGGGTTGACGATTGGACTTGATGATCTTTGAGGTCTTTTCCAACCTTAATGATTCTATGATTCTATGATTCTATGATTCTATGAGCGCTGTTATGGGGAAAATTAACTCCATCTCAGCCAGACCCAGTGCAATTGCTAAGACACATCACCAGTAAAGGGAACATAGTAATCACTGCCACAAGAATTCTTGTTGTATGAATGAATGAAGTGCATAATGACAAATCCTGAATGTCCATATAGAGCAGTAGGAAGTGTTGAAACAAATTGCCTGATGCCTGTTTTTGAATTAAGAGGAGAAAAAAGTCAGCAAATAATTTCTTTCATTCCAGTCTCCCACAGCTTTCCAGCATAGTCAAAGGCTACATCACAGCAGGCATACAACTGGTTAAAGCTACACTTCCTAGACCTGAAGTCGAATTGTCAAGACACTATACTCTGCAATACATATGAAGCCTGGGAAGAAGCCTCAGCTGACTCCAGAAGAAATTACAGGGGGAAGGCAAGTACTTGAAGACAGCTAAACCACACAGTGCAGGGTGTTTTCTTTACAAATTACCTTTATATCATAATATTTTTTTGTTTCTTTTAGTGAACAGAAAGAACTCCAGCTATAGGTTACAGCTAGAATGATAGACAGTAGCTAACGTATTTAAGACTCACACAGGCACGTGTCATAACCATTTAGTGGAATTTGGTATACTTAAGAACTGTGCCAGATGTCTCGTTTGTACAGTTAAGACATTCCCATCAGAAGGAAGAAAAGTAATTCTGGAACTTCTTCTGCCAGAATTGACTGTCACACCCTATCTTTTCCAATTATTTGGAAGGATGAGGAGGCTGATATCTGATACTTACGTTGTGTGACGGTGTGCTCCCCTCCTCCCGCAATGTGATCTTTATCTTCTGTAACCCTGTTCAAACGTTAACCATCAGTAGTGGCAGTAATGGGTGTGTCTGGTCACGATGGCTGCATCCAGCTCAAAATAAATCTGGGGGAGACAGATAACACCGTAGCCAAGGGCTACCTTGCACATCTTGCTCAAACAGCTGAGGGCTACCTGAGCATGTGCAAACAGAAATAGGGCTAGTATGCAAATATAAGTCAATCATCTTACCCCATAAATAGTGAACAGCCCAAGGCCCGTTGAGCTCTCCTGCACAGCAACAGGCTGCACGCCAGGATCTCCCCTTGGCTAGGGATACCTCTCAAGGTTACTCCAGGCTTGGAGATTTCTTGCCACAACAGGTTCTCACCAAGTGGTTAATATTGTGGTAAACTGTGAGATCTTAGCTAAGTGATGTAAAGGATTGATCACACATATCCTTTACACATAAACTGTTGACCAAGTCTGGGACTAGGATTGGATCCAGCCACACCCAGACTCCTCTCTGAGAAGGAGTTTAGAGAGCAAGGGGGTCCTTTCTGAACCTCGTGACTCAACAGGAGGGTCTCACTGATAGTTTTGTCTGACCCTGTCATGTATGCATTAAATAATCAGGTGTACCTTGACATCGAATCTTGTTAAAGCACTGTCAAATTAATCTTTGACCTTTGTTAACTCAGTGTTTTATACAAATAAAATATATTGCTGCTTCTCTAGTGTGAGTGAAGTGCATAACTAACTCTGACTCCTTCCGCGACACATGAGTTGCACGCCCAAATCATACCACATTTCAAAAACTGGACTGTTGTTTTCTTTCCCAAACTTCCATTAGACCTTTATTCAGTTATTTCTGTAATTTTGATTAGTGCCAGTTCCTTCTAGCTGACAATCTTGACCTGCACGTTCTCCAAGATCTCCTAGAACACAGAAGCCACAGGTACTGAAACAATGTTTTTGGAAGATCCAAACAATGTACAAATCCTGTCCTAAAGTTTCTATTTTTCCAACATACAAATTCAAAATACTAATTGACCTTTACTTTCAAGTCCTTTTTTCATATGTGCTTAGTCTTATCTCATCCCTTTCTTGTCTTTTTAAGAACCCATGCTTCTGAATAGTTTTATTCACAAATTAAATTTATTTGCCTTAATTCTACATAGATGGTAAAATATTTCCCTGTAATGTGATATGTTTCTTTACACTTCCAAATAAAAAAAGAAAAAGTGTGCACATACATTAATATTCAAGTAGTGAAAATGAAGTGGTAATTTATTTTTGATAGATCCCACAGACTTTGGTTTTCAAAATTAATAGGACCCCCTACAACAGAAATGCTGGTTCAAAATCTCTTTAAGTAATTTTAGCATGTTTGTTTGTTACAAAGCAATAATTCACTCAGGTAAATTACACTCCAGTTTCCACTTGTCATGAATATTAAAAGAGTAAAGCAGCACCACACTGCAGAAAACAGTCCCCATACTGATCTCTTATTGGAGTAAATCAAAGAAATTACTCTGATGTGAAACAAGAATAAGAACTATCCCACTAAAGCTAAAGCCTTGCTTTGAATTTAATTTGTATTTAACTTGAGCTGATGCATTTATTTTAAAAACAAATATAAACATTTTTAATACTATTGTACGAAAGATCTGTCTCCCAGTTCAAGGATCCAATTTGTAAACAGAGAGTGCTTAGATCAATATTTTAAATTTAAATGCACTGAGAGATTCTTTCACAAATTATGGGCTCAGATACTATAAAGTGAACTAGTAGGGAGACACTAAGTTACTTTTATACACTATTGGAGCAAGTATTAAAGAGGTCAGCTAAATTTTGCTTTGAATACTAATCTGATTAGTGTCTAATCTGTTCTTTTGCAAGGTAGCGTATTTATATATCTATCACACCCAGGCAACAGCTTCCTGAGCAAACTGCCTGTACATTTTAGGGTGATTTTTTAAACTAATTTTTTTGTAACTGAGGCTGATGGATTGAATATCTTTTTCAGCTTTAGCTCCTGCGTGGAAAGGAAGAAGACTTCCCTTTTACCCTAAGTACTTTATAACTTTGCAAAGGTATTACTGTGGCCTTCACTTCTGCTTGAATACCTGAATGAATTGTACTTATTATGTTTGCACATTCTGGAGAACATTGAAAATATGTGAATTTCCAGCTGACTGCATTTCAAACTAATCTCATGTGAGCCATATTCTTTTTACCTGAGACTGAGCTTATGCTATCTGTTCATAATAAGAACAGTGTATAGATTCCACAGACTGTAAAACAATCAATTGAACCATTCATTTTTATTCAGTTTTGTAAACTAATCTCTGAATTGATGTTTTCAGCTAAATCTCTTCTGGAAAAAATGAACCTTATTTAATTAAGGTAAAAGTTGCCCCGAAGTTTTCCTATAGCTATAAAGGCAAGACCAGACAAATAGCAAGAGAGGAGAGAACAGTGTAGTCAGTGGTCTAATCAGTCCACTGCAAGAGTTAGACTGTTACATCTGTCTCCTTCTGGAGATTTGGATTTATGATCCAAAGGCTGAATTATCATAGCTAAAGGGATCCGAGTTAATAGAAAAAATCCAAGCATTTTGGACAGTGAAAAAAGATACTTTTAGGATTTGGATCTGCAAGAGCTTAATTCACCTAAGTCAAGATTGCTTTACATCAGTTCTCTCCCTCATGCCTGTAATGGCACTCATATGGTTCAGTAAACAGATCTGTCCCAAAACTAACATTTCTTTTTCCAGAGTTAGTTTCCAGTTGAATCAACTTCCTGAACCACCTTCGTTGAATAAACAACGGCTCCTTCAACTTCTTAACTGTGCAATCTACAATAATTTTTTTTTATCTTTTTAAAACAACATAGCCTTCAAGCTGTTGACAAATGCAGTTCACAAACTTCTTATAATTCTCATTCTATCTTTCTTTTCCCACCTAATGGTAGAGACAGTGGTTGAGTCATTCAGAATGGAGTACAATTTTATGAGACTGAGACAGGCAATTTCTGCCCATTTAATCTTCAGAGTATCTTCTCATGTTGGTTTATTTCAGAGCATGACTCTTCCTTCTTCCTATCTTAGAATTAATAGCTTCTTACAACATGATTAGGCTGACTGAAATAAATGTTGTAAGTGGGTATATATCATGTGCCACTGTATATGTTTAATATGCATTAAAAGTCTACTTCTAAAGTGGTGTATTTTTGACAAGTACTAAGAAAGATACCCAAATTCAGGCTTCTGACTTGATGCTGTTTAACAGAAGTTTCATAATGCTCTGGACTGCCAAATATATTGAAGTGGCTTTGGGGATTATTACAATATATCATGCAGAGAATACCCATAATAATATTTTTATGTCACAATGTATCAAGTCAAAATCCCAATGCAGTGTTTTCAGGATATATTAATGACCCATCAAAGTGCATCAAGGCTTTGTCATGTTTCATTATGTCTGTTACTGGCTAAAAAAATGTTACTGGGAAATACTTTCAAATATTTTAGGGAAACCAATTGCTTTTTCTAGATAATTATTAAAAAGAAAATAAAGTTGGATTAAAGTCTGTCACAGCAATTAGTGCAGCCTACATATCGAAACACTGCATATAGGCTACAATTTTGTAGAATACCCTATCCAATCCCCTCTATGTTTCAACATTTAAGAGCATCCAAAGTCCTCCCAGTAGTTTAAAAACAAATCAGACATATTAGAACTCTTAGCTTTTGGGAGCAGGAAATCTATGGAATTCTCAGCCCTCTAATGCTGAGAAAAGTGTGTTAAAGAATATTAATAAGGAAAACAGAAGGGAATAAAACCATATGACTTAAAAATAAAAGAGAATTCAAGGAGAAGCCTAGTAAGACCCTGGATGTTGCATATATGATTGTTTATCCAAGGGCAGAAAAAAATGCAGGTAGTTTGTGATGTTCCATGGCAAACTGTAATTTCCTGAATCCAGTGTGTGCAGCTACAACAATTTTCTCTATAAAAAAAACTTATTATTGCTTAATCTTTTTATTATTCTATTAAAATTGAATGAGATATTAGAATTCTTCAGATGGATTTGATATACTTAGGTCCATACCCCAATACCAGAAAACAATTTTTATAGTGACTCAAAAGGATCCATCAGATGCATAGATGTCTCAACAATTTAAGGGCTAGATCTAACTGAAGTGTAGAGAGAGAACTCCAAAAAAGTTGTATCATACAGGAATGCTAAAAAGAAATATATATATATAAAGGAGACAAATATGAAAGTATGCTTCAAGCTGAAGTGCAAAAAGGGGCTTTAAATCAAACAAAAAAACAGAAGAGTAGTAATTAAAAAATTAGTAAATACCATATGGTCACTACTTAAATTGTCAAAAGTGCTGTTCTATATTCATCAAGTCTCATAATATTAATAATAATCCTGTATACATAGCCACTTTAGCTGGGACATGCTGGAGAGTATTGATCAATATATCCACCTTCAGTACTAGGTAAATAGATTCATGCTGTTATAAGGAGCAATAATATTAATAAAAACATGAACAAATCAGATAGAGAGGAATTATTGCCATATATATACGAGTGGTGCGGGGGTGGGGGGTGGAATCCTTACAAAGTTAGAAGGGAGGAACTAACAAGCATGTAACTAAGAATGTTTTGGTTAGCACAGCGCGCTCAGATTTTCAAAAATGCTGATAAATAACTGGCCCTGGATTTTTCCTGGTTAAAACCATCAAAGGAAAATATTCACACTCTACATAGTATCATTAGAATGGTTTGCTACCATGATGAGTACCTTCACAACGTATGCATGGCATTATAAATCCAAACTCTAAATTTTCAATATACGTGTTTCTGAGTAGTCTAAATGCACAATTTTGTCAAGGGAATGTTATTTTTAGTGAAACAATCCCATCGAATACATTGTGTATCTTTTCTGCCTGAAATACTTACAATCATGAGTGCAGCATTTAACTTCATAGAATCATAGAATTACAGAATCGTTTATGTTGGAAGAAACCTTAAGGATTATCTAGTTCCAACCCTGACGCCATGGGCAGGGACACCTTCCACTAGAGCAGGTTGCTCAAAGCCTCATCCAGCCTGGCCTTGAACACCTCCAGGGATGGGGCATCCACAGCTTCCCTGGGCAAACTGTTGCGGTACCTCACCAGCCTCACAGTAAAAAATTTCTTCCTAATGTCTAGTCTAAATTTACCCTCTTTCAGCTTATACCCATTACTCCTTGTCCTATCACTACACTCCCTGATAAAGTGTGTTTCTCCATCTCTCCTGTAGTCCCCCTATAAATACTGGAAGGCTGCTGTTAGGTCTCCTCAGAACCTTCTTTTCTGCAGGCTGAACAACCCCAACTCTCTCAAACTGTCCTCATACAGGAGGTGCTCCAGCCCTCTGATCATGTTCATGACTCTCCTCCGGACTCACTTCAGCAGGTCCATGTCCTTCCTGTGCTGAGGACTTCAGAGCTGAATGCAGTACTCTAGGTAGGGTCTCACAAGAGCAGAGTAGAGGGGGAGAATCACCTTCCTTGACCTGCTGGTCACACTTGTTTTGATGCAGCGCAGAACATGGTTGGCTTTCTGGGCTGCAAGCGCACATTGCTGGTTCATGTTGAGCTTTTCATCCACCAGAACTCCCAAGTCCTTTTCCTCAGGGCTGCTCTCAAGCCGTTCTCCTCCCAGCCTGTATTTGTGCTTGGGATTGCCCCAACCCATGTGCAGGACCTTGCACTTGGCCTTGTTGAAATTCATGAGGTCTGCACAGGCCCACCTCTCAAGCCTGTCAGGGTCCCTCTGGATGGCATCCTTTCCCTCCAGCATGTTGACCGCACCACACAGCTTGGTGTTAGCAAACTTGCAGAGGGTGCACTCAATCCCACTGTCCATGTCTCCAACGAAGATATTAAACAACACTGATTCCGATACCAAACCCATTGAATTGATTTTGTATAGTTTAACTAGTAAGATAAATGTATGATCACTTATTTATATATTACTCTATGTTTGTATATGTTAAATTTCACTTCATATGTTAGGTAGCAGCACATCTTGTCAGCTTCAGAGTATCTGGTAAAATTCATAAATGTACAGTCATAAAATATCAGATGCTCTTGGTTGATTCATTTTGTTTACTGTTTTGTATTCGTTCTGGCTCTTCCAAATCTTCCATATGCTTTTCAACTACACACAAAAGGAAGATATTAGAATACTATAAAAATGATTCTACCAAATATAAATAAAAAATCCTTTCTTCTACGCACAGAATTCTCAAAGGAAATCATATTGTTCCAACAGTTAAACTATTATTAGTTTAGAAATATTAGAAGCAATATTCTATACTGATCTATGTAATTTAAGTACTGGATGCCTAGAAACAGATAGATACACCTATATGATATTAGAATGCATTTTGCTATGTTCACACATATATTTCAAATAACATGAAAATGGGAACTCCTTTAAAAATATGTGGTTTTATCCTCTCTTTCTGACAATGATGTAGTGACATTCTAGACAACTGATAGACTGTATTGGAAGGAATAAGATAAAAAGTTCTTCCAGTTAGTTCAGAGTAGGGGGAGTTCGGAATATGGAAATGTGCGCACACCTCCTCTCTCATGCAATTATACAGGCAGAGAGAGGAGGAAAGCTAAGTAACATTTGATATTGAACTGCAGTTGCCCATAGAGATTTTAGCACATTTTTGAATAAAGAAAATTAGTGCAAAGAAAAAATTTTTTGTTAGTGCTAATTAGAACGCAAATAGACAGTGTACGCAGCACTTATGAAAGCAACAGTAATAGAACCTGAAAATATGCAGAAGAAATTGAATAGTCAATTAACTTCAGAAAAAAGTTGACAAAAATTGTTAAAAAGTGGTCTCTCTTAAAGGAGAATCTTAAGTATAAAAACTACATAGAATTTAGGATTTGGCTTTGCTAACAGCTTTTTTATCATTTAGCATATTTCATCTATTTGGCACTTGCTGCTCAAAATTTATCCAGGAATAAAACAGCCGAAAATATTTCAAAGCATGTTTGAGGTTCACTGGAACAATTATTTGATGAAGAAACACTTACCAACTGTGCCTGCAGAGTCCAAGACAACTGGGTTCACATGCATTGATGTGAAACAGTCACTTATTTCTGCTCATGAGCAATGTGGTATTATCTGACACCTACTAGCAATGTGTATAAATGGAACACTGTATAACACAACTACTTCTTTATGTGTAACAAACTGTAATCATAAATTTCTCTATTAGTTGTGCATTTAATTTTTATCTCAAAATGCCATCTACTTCTGGGATCAGCCTGTTTTAGTGCTCTCATCCAGTTGGGAAATTAAGAGAAAACCTTAATAATTGCCTAAGAGTTTACCCACTTTATCATCATTAAGAAACACTTGCTACAACAAGGAACCCTGACAATTCTAAGTAGCTCCCATGGGGAGGATCAAAGCCAGTTTAAACAGGGCAGATTGCACAAAAAAAGACAGACAAAGAGTCCCGGGGGGCTCGCCACTAACCAGGAGAATGCAAGTTGTTTTATAGGATAGGAAGGAAAGCTATCTAAAAGTACAAGCACATTTTGTGGGCCTATGCCAGCTGTTCCCCAAAACATGTGAAAGCCATGTAGCCACAGTCAAGATATTATCGGGTTAAAGGTAAAAAACCCTTCTCAGAGGCAAGATATGTTAACTCAGGATAAGTACCATGCTAATGTAGCCACCTGGACATGTCCCAAAAAAATCGTCATGGACAGAACAAGCTCACATTTGCCATCCATGCAGAACTCAAAGAGGACCCCCATTGGCTTGCAGTGAAAGATGATTTTGTGAGAGATTAATGTGCACATATGGGAGGTTTTAAAAATCCTTTTCACATCCCCCATCACAAATTTAAATGCCTCGTTCAAACTGCTAAATAAAAGTGCTGACAGACAGCCTCTCAGGTCCCTGAAAGCAAAGCACAGGTGCACAGAAAGCTGTGGGGTTGTACGTGGTTGGTATACATTGAGAACACACCTGGGTCTGCTCTGGGAATAGCAGACTGACAGGATATTCCCCTGAGGTGTGTAGCGGTGAGACAGCTCTCCCTGGAGACTGCTGTCTCAAAAATTGTAGAAGATAGAGCAGTGCAGCTGTCACGTAACCGTGGCAATGGCTTTCTGGGCAGGAGGAGCTCCTTGGAACACAACTCCTGTGACTTATTTTTGTCAGCCAAATTACACTAGAGTGTTGAGCTGTTGGACTCCGTCCCAGGCTGCACAAATATGAATGAAAGGTATGAACACTGCAGCCTCAAAAGATTTTAAAATAATGCAATGTAGCATTGCAGTTTCTTATGTCCTGCTGTTCCAAGGCAGACATCCCAATAAGTCAAGCTAAACATGGTTCTTTAAGCATGCGCAAAACTAAATCTTAAGACAGGATCCATAAAAGTCAGATTGTTAATGGGCAAGATGTTTAAACCAATTAGTATGAAATGTCAAATAAAAAGACAAGGCCCAAGCCTCCCCCTCCCTAGAAGAGAAACCCCTTACTGTGGGCTGTAAGAGGATATTTGTCTCTGCTTGTGGTTCCATCTGCAAAAAAACTTCTCCTGGAGTTTGGCAGTTAAGAAAACTTTAAGTCATCCCCTCCTTGTAAACTGCTGCAATAAAAGGAGACTGGGTTATTATGGCTAATACCTGCTTCCGTAGGCAAGCCATCTCTTCTGGTCTGCTGGGACTGACAATAACACAAAGGACCTGCACCCACAGCTCCTATGTCCATGTGAATGCTCTGATCACAGGATAGTCCCACACAGGGTTCTCTTCCTTGTTGTTATTGAAACTATCTCACTATACAGACAATGTTAAATATTCATTAAGCCAGAAAGAAGTGAAAAAAAGGAAGAGACGTGTATTCGGGAGGATACAGCCTATAATCTGGTCCCCCCTTTGGTAGGTACTTCAAAAGTTCTTGCCAAGTAAAATAGGCTCACTAGAAGAAATGGAAAGAGCTACCCTGAAAATGACCTGTGTCTTGGATTCTCCTCAAGATGGTAAGTGAATATTTAAATTCTTTTAGGCAGAGTGAAAAATCAAAATTGGACCTCGTGTTCAAGGTGACTGCTTTAACTGAAAAGCATCTGCTTAGACATGGTGATTCGTTTTACTTACCCTTCCAGTGCTTTGTGTCATACCCAGAAAGGCTGTGTAGAATTTGAAAAGTACCTTTAGGGAGAGCAGAAAGTTGGAAACCAGAACTGGTGAAAGTTAGAGCAAGTTAAATTTAAACTTCAGTTTAAACAAGTTAAATTTAAGCTTCAGTGATAATATATACATGATGACATGGAAGGTTTCAGCACAGCTGATCCATTGTTTCAGAAAGACTTAAGATGAAGAGCATTTCTGTTTTAGCTCTTGGTATTCAGTACAAGTGAGAGGGGCTTCCCTTTTTTTTCTTGAACCATGGCTTGAAAAAAACCCAGATGACAAGATTTCAGTCAAAGGTTATCAAGAGCTGTACACACTAATGTTTACTGGATGGCTTTGTTTTATAAAGATACATCAAAGAAAACTTAAAAAAGTAACATTGTCTGTTGCAGGAAATCTTAAAACAAGACACTGAACAAATACTTTGCATGTACGGTGTCAGAACAAATTAAGGGAATGAATGCATGTATTTGCTGTAATGTTTTATGTGACTCAAGGTCCGCTCCATACAGTTAAAAATATCCAGGGCACAGATTTGTGATTCTGTTTGCTGTACTTCCTTGTAAATATTTTGTATTGCTTATTGTACTTCACAGTGCTTGTTTCACCTTGCAAAAGCATTATTATTTTCTTATGTAACCGCAGGAGAGCTCCAACCATCAGCCGTGTCTGAATAGAGTGGATTATTTAGGGTTTAAATTTTTAGTCTGGCTTCTCTTACCCACGGTACTTCACAGCACTAAATATTTCTGCTTCTTCAGCTGTTTGTAGATGTGGAAACATCCATGTGCACTCAAATATATTCCATGTATCTCTCCCATTCCTAATTCTGTCACAGAAATTATTCAACCTAGAGGGCTGTCTTGAAACTTTTGGGAAGAGCTACAAGCAAGAATTATAAATAACTAGCAAAATATATCACAGCAAAAGATTAACGTCTTAAATTAAGAAATGTTTGAAAGTTTTGGTTACACAACTAAACCAGTAATGATGTCCTAGTGGGGATACAGTTTACAAAGGCAAAATAAGGTAGTCCAATCACACAAATAAGCTCTTGCAAAAAAAAAAAAAAGGGCAAAACAAAACAACTCTATTTGTAATATAACACAAAGATTGTCACTATTTTCAGTACACAAGTTTCATGAATTATGAAGTAAACACCGTCTCACCAGCACTTCTCAAAGGACACAGAAGACATTGCTAGCAGGATTTAGCCTGAAGCCACTCAAAGCACAGCTTTGCTCCTAGCTCTCCTTGCTCCCAAGACAGGAAAGCAATTTGCTGTGGATAAATGTAACAGCCCTTCTGCTCACTCCAAATAGCCTGCCAGGGAAACTCCCTTCTCTCAGACCAGATCTCTGTGAGTAGGTAAGAGATAGTTACTCTGTCTCACAAATTAAGGTCTTAACTTCACATGCTAATTTAAGATGTGAAAAAGGATTAATAACTTTGCCAGAGAACAATTCGAAACTTAAAAGAAACTCTGAATTACCACTCCTTCACACAAAGCCTCTTTGCATTCATGATGGAGGAAGGTGAAGGGAAGAAAGCTCCCATGCGTGCTAGATACGAATGCTTCCTCTTGCTGACGTGAAGCTGAACCCTGGTAAAGGAAAGGAGTCTGCGATGGTCTCCTGTAGATGACGGACGCAAGGCAGGGCCTTTGCCTTAAGGGGCAATTCTCCACCCACGGAGTGAATGCTTTCCTGAAATTCAACATCAGACTTTACCTCCATGAGCACTTTGATGTTTAGTGAACGTTTACCAAGCCATTAGACATATTGAACTCACTGAGGCTACTTAACACACTTAAAATTCAGCATGTGCATTGCTAGGATTACCAGCTAATACTATGCTTAAGGCAGAGCTTCCCTAGAGAGGCACACATGCTCTGAGGAAATCCAAGTGACACATGAAGCTGAAAAGCACTTGATTTCTTTATTTTATGCACCGTTTTTACATAGCAATATATTTTGAACATTTTCTTGTTTACATTAAAATCAGACCAAACTAAGGATGGTTTGCAAAACTGACAAGAAGGCAAGTTTCTCTCCCATATGAGATTTCAAATAATAAAACTCAAACCTACTACAAGGGCCCCGAGGGCACCACCAGCTTTGACTACCCCTCCCCAGCCCCTCTGGGGCTCATGCCAACCTACCCACAACCCAGGACTCCATGTCAGCCCCCTGGGACCCTCAGTCCCTGCCCCAGTGATGCTGCAGCCAGGCTGGTCTCCAGCACCCCGCAGCCCTGCCCTGCCTGGCCATGGGCTGCTCTGAGACAGGCCCACCTGCAGATCCATGTCCCATCCCAGCCTCAGCCTGTCCCCACCCCTAGGGAAGTGCCCAAATCCTGGGGACAGGGCTGCCCCAGTGGCCCTCCCAGCTGTCCTGTTCCTGGCTGGGTTGTGGGGTGGGACAGGTGACCAGACCCTTCCCTGTCACCCCCTCAGCAAACCCCCAGTGCGACCAGACCCCCCGGTAGTCACAGGCCCACATATTGCCCGGACACCACAATCTTAATGAAAATGTTGGTAGTTTAACAATATCAAAACTAAAAGTTTCTGAAAAGTCTTTGCAATTCCCCTCCTGCTGTGTCCTCAGATCAGCTATGGTCAGTGCATCTGCACATGTTTCAAGCACACAGAAAAGTGGGGCAACTGGACAATAATGTATGTTATTCACAAAGGAGCACGTGTACTAACTAAACTGACAGTTACACAGACAAAACTGCACGTATCTCTTGCTGGTTGTGGAGCTATCGTCAGTTTCCATAGGTCTTGGTGCTAGAATCAAGAAATTTCCACAGAAAACAGCCTTTGACTCATCCTCAAAAGCAAGCAAGGCACTTTTACAAATGGGTAAAAGTCCAGGACTTTTAGACAGTCCAAGATTCAGGCACTTATTGCAGAGGATCACATCTCAAAACTGGCATCAACTGTTTCTCTGGAAGATTTCGTTCTGCTCACTTTTGTCGGGATATAGGTCCATATATTAAAACCAAATAAGAAAATCCGTCTGCTCTCCCACATATTACCAGGAGGCACCCTGGAGTGCCAAGACACTCCCAGAGCCCCAAAGCTCCAGCCTTCCCCTCTTCCACCCAGCCTACAGCTGCTCAAGTGAGCCATGGCCCTTATCGGAGGTTTGCAGATGGCCCCTTTAGGTGTTAGTCTGGTCCTGTGAAGAGTAATTGCAAGAGCTGGAGGAGTGCAGCAGAATAATTACAGCAAGATATGAAGAAGCAAGATTTTAATAATTCATGAGATATACTTAAATTGCCAGATTTTAATTGTGTTTTTATCAGTTCTTTGAACTTTCAGTATAGCAGAGAAAGAAGGGAAACTAACATTTCCTGCTCTGGTGTACTGTGGGTAAACTTTTGCAAAATGTAATTCCTGTGTTGACTGTCAGAATGATCAATGCTATAGAAATATTGTATAGTTGTATATTTACTTAAAGAGTTAAAACACAAATCTCTGAGATTTTTAGAGAAAATTTTTTATTATAATAGTACTGATTACAGTTTTATCTGACATTGTAGTGAATATAATGAAAAAAAGAACAACTTATTTAAAGGTGAACTGCAAGGTTATTCTTCTAAACAGATTGGTAGATTTTGTATAAATACCTGAATCATTAATTCAACACTAATACTGTCTGTGAAATCAACCATTTTTGTACATTTTGAAGCAAGATTCCTATACAGATCCTTCAGTCAAAATTCACCTCCTGCACCAACCCAGACTCGACCTCACAGATGGCATGTAGAATCTCTCCCACACCCTGTATTTACTTTTTCCAAACAAAACAAACCATTGTAATGGTAAACAACTAACGGCAATTAATGATGAATCATAAAATCTTTCAATGAAGAATTACAATTTAATTTATGTAAAAATTGGTCCCACTGTTCAATGATCCAGCATCACATTCTTTTCCAAGTCACCTGTGTTAACATTGCCTCAAGCACAGTGCTACGATCATGCTATTTGAATAACTCAAAGTCTTAAATTAAGGTGCTAAATAAAGCAATATGTGATAGGTAGGACTAAAACCTTCTAACTGTAAGGATGGTGGGGCTTTGGGACAGATTTCCTGGGGAGGCACTGAGCTTCGCTGGAGATCTTTTCCAGGATGTTATCCAAACTTCTGTCAAGAATGACATATGTATTCTTGATCCTGTCTTTAGGCAGGAGATTGGACCAGATAATACCCTGAATTCCCTTCCAGCCATATATTTTTCTATGATTCTACATTACTATGCCTGTGACTGGCAATTTATTGTTCTAGTTTTGCCAGCGTAAACTTATTCACATCTGAAACAAGAAGATGAAATTTTGTCCTCCAATCCAGTCCAACTAGCTTAAGGCTGGTTTGATAATCTGAATTTTTATTTATTTCCCTGCCAACAGCCTCAGCAGAAACAGATTTCTTGCAGGGGACACACAAATCTTGGGAAGTTAAGTTCGGTAAGAAATTTTTGCATGCCTGTTTAAATCACCCTTTCTGGTCCTTTCACCTGTCTCTTGTTTTCCTTTTCCCCTCTTCTCAGTTCTAGAAAACACATAAACAGCCACCTCTAGGGATAACACTTGTCTTCTGTATAGGTAAAACTTATTTCACTGCTTCTTGGACTAGCTTCCACTCTTGGTTCCTCTGTGCTTAGTGTTGCCAGCTCTAGATCCTTAGTGGATTCTTTAAGGATATAGCATGACTTGAATAGTGACAAGTCACAATTCAAGAGGTGTTTTTTCCCAGAAGAGGTGACAGGGGTAGATTGAAAGAGAAGGAATACAAAAAGAAAGAGAATGAAGCATTTCAAACACAGAACAAACTAACCAACAGTACAGCAGCAGACACTGAAGAACAATACATTGAGATAGGCTCTTGAAAAGTTCAAAACAGGTAGAGCTAGAATATAACATAAAAGCCAAAGTTCCTTCATGGGAATCTGACAGGTTTCTCACTTGACAAGATAGAGTCCTTGAAGGGTTCAGGGCCTACCTGCTTCCTTTTACTGCTTGGCAATGGGGGCCAGGATTCAGTCTCCCTAGTCAGGTGATAGTGGAGTCAGCACTAACCAAAGCAGTGAAATCTTCTTGCCCACACGGTCCTGTTTTGTTACCCCAAATTCCCTAAACATCCCCCAATTACACAGGGCCTGTCTAGTCTTTATTCATGAATTTTGATGGAATTACCCTTGCTGTTGCATGCCTAACTGGTTATTTTGACATTTATCCTCATGGTCAAGCTTTCAAACACTGTCCAAGCAGCACTTCTAGTCTCAATTTCTAAGGGCACAGCAGAACACCACATAGGCCCAGCCACACATAAAGGAGCTTTCATCTGGCTAAAAGTGTGTTCCTGAATAAAGGTCTAAGTTATTATCACAGGTCTACTCATTTGAATAAAGCAGTCATTTCAGTAGATTTTTCTAAAAAACAGTATTTTCAGAGCCAAATGCAACTGGACAGCTAGATACATGAAGGAACTAACAAGATAATGAACAGTGACTTATGAAAAAGAACAACAAATTTCATACACATGCAAATTTGAAAAAAGAAATTCCAAAATAATTTTATCAGTTTTTACAGACCATTTTTTGATTTCTTGTATTGGGTTTGTGTTGCAGAATTTTGGTAATGGGAGGAGGGGCTACAAAGGTGGCTTCTGTGAGAAACTGCTTCCCCGGCTCCAAGCTGGACCCATCCCTGGCCAAGTCCGAGACAGTCAGCAATGGGAGGTAGTGTATCTGTGAGAACATAGTTAAGAGGGGAAATAAAACAGCAGGAAACCTGAGAGAAACAATTAAGTGGACACCAAGGTCAGTGAAGAAAGGAAGAGAAGGTGGTGTGCCAGAGCAGAGATTCCCCTACAGCCCATGGGGAGATGGACAGGCTGTCCCCCTGCAACCCATGGAGGTCAGCAGTGAAGCACTTATCCACCTGCAGGCATGGAGGACCCCACAGTGAAGCAAGTGGCTGTACGTGGAGGAGACTGTGACCCCTTGGGAAGCCTGCACTGGAGCAGTTTGTTCCTGAAGGACTGCACCCCGTGGAAGGGACCCATGCTGGAGCAGTTTGAGAAGAACTGCATCCTGTGGGAAGGACTCGTGCCGGAGAAGTTCATGGCGGACTGCCTCCCATGAGAGGGACCCCAGGCTCAAGTAGAGGAAGAGCATGAAGAGTCCTCCCTCTGAAGAGGAAGGACTGGCAGAGACAACGTGTGATGAACTGCCCTCAACCCCCATTCCCTTGCACTGCTGTTGGGTGGGGTAGGGAAAAGGTAGAAAAATCAGGAGGGAAGTTGAACCCAGAAGGAAGAAAGGGGTGGGGGGAAGGTTTTTTAAGATTTGTTTTTATTCATCAATACCCTACTCTGATTTGATTGGTAACATATTAAATTGTTTTTTCCCCAAAGTTGAGTCTGTTTTGCCCATGACTGTAGTTAGTGAGTAATCTCTCCCTGTCGTTGTCTCATCCCACGAGGTCTTACCTTTTTCTTTACGATTGTCCTCCCCATACCAGGTGGGGGAGGAATGAGTGAGTGGCCACATCGTGCTTAGTTGCCGGCTGGGCCTAGACTGATCCTTCTAAACAGAGGTCATTCTGCTCTTGAATGTAATTCACATAGTGAAAACAGAAGAGTTCAGGTCTCCTGAATATTATCTGTGTCATGCAGCAGAGTCATCACTGTGCTGACTGCTCCTCATCCCCATGTAGCTGGAGGCTGTGCCCACCCCAGTATCTAAGATGTGAACATGTAGCATTTTTCCCAGGCTGTATACTCACTGACAGCCTAACTGGCTATTGTTCCTGACTCTTTAAAAAACAAAATAAGAGAGGTTTTGGGTTGGTCTCCTGGCTTTTTGTCCTCTTGCAGTTGTCTGCTTGCTGTGTCTGACAGCTAAGCAGTCCAGCTGTAAGCTTTTGCAATACTAATCACTACCCACACACTATCCAAAGAACAACATCCCTCTTCCCACCCCTTCCCTGAAATAACAGGCTGAGGAAAAACACTGCAGACAACCAGGCAATGTTTTTTTTTTTTTTTTTTTTTTTTTTTTTTTTGCAAGAATAGGCTTTCTTGTGAGGTTTCCATCATTATGTGGTTTTGGCTGGCTCAGGGAGAACATGCAAAGAAAAGTGCCTCTCTTGCAATTTTAGGTCTAGTGCAAGAGACAGCTAAACTGCAAAAAGAAAACAAAAAAAAGTGCAATTTGTTTTTTCCAACACTCAAATACAAATTTAAAAGTTTGAACTATAACTTTATTGAAATAACTTTGAAATAGCATCGAAATAACAATTAAAAGAGGGTGGCAGGGGATAGCTAGTACACACAATTAAAAGAAAGTGACAGAGAATTGCTAACACGTAGTTTAAAACAATTACCAATTTTTGTGTCTGAACACTTTATTCCAATTGATAGGACATTTATTTTTATATATAGACATTTTACAAGTATTGTTACAATTTATTATTTTTTCATGATTTACCATAAAAACCAGCAAGACTTGCCCAATCTAGTGTTAAACCTTCCTCTCGGTACCTTTCAGATCTGTGCCTCAGTCTCTCTCCTAATAAGTGGTATCTAATAACTGTGGTCAAAGGACCTCTGTTCAAAGTCTCCCCCACAGGCAGTCCTGCATCCAGGCCCTCACATATCATGACAGTGGACTTACACCCATCAGTATACACATCTGCTCATGGGAAATACCAGAAGCTGGCAGGTTCCTTTAATCATTTACAGGCAGATCATATCTTTTATGAAGTGAATTAATTTTGACACTGACCTTGGTATTCAGATAACTTGCTCAGATAAGAAGATCTCCAGGAATTTTATGATTAAGGTCAATTGTTAGAGTTAGCTGCTGAAGTATCTAACATAGGAAAATTTCATTTTATGTGTTATACCGAAGTTGCACAATAGCAGTAAGTTCCAACTTTGAGTTCTCATTTATCATCATTGAAGAACATTATAACTGCTCTGACCTTGCACTGGGACCCAGTGTTCTCAGTATTTTTGGTAGCATTTAAGCAAAAGACAGGAAAAATTCTTCCCACTCAAACCCTACAAAAATTTGGTGTTCTACAGCATTCAGAAGGCAGTAAACAACAAAACCCAGGAAAAGCATGTCCTCGTGTTTCATAGATACTTTTTGAGTAATTACTTGAAAAACAAGTTCTTGCATACATGTTCTTGTGAAACTTTTCCACAGTAATGCACAGGAAAGTGAATATGTAATGTGTTTGATTTATATATTAATGTTGAAAGAATTAAAAAATATATTCAAAGTGACTTCTAAGCTTCAGTGGTCAAGAAAACATTACCTTAGTTGTAATGATAAGAAACAGCATCTAATTAATAATGTTCACCACTGTTTACTTTGTGCAGTAACAAATTTTTAGAGACCTAATTAAACTTACTTAAATTAACAAAAGTTTTTCATCTCTAGATACACTTTATGGAGCACTGTTTATATAGTATTTAAAGATCAGGACAAAAAAAAAAAAAAAAAAAAAAAGAAGAATCATAGTTACCAAATCATAAAAATAAGCTTGCTTCAAAATGAAAAATTACCCCCAGACCGTATGAAAAAATTGAGTTCATATGAGGTCAGGTACCACACTGTTTCAACCAAAACAGAATGAAATCTTAGTTTATAACCTAAACAGTCATCTTTTCTCATTATTTGGAACAGTGCTGACGATTCTCAAAATTTTGATGTTCATCATCTAAGAAACTTTATTTTTTTAAGGCTCATGGAAACATGTGGCAAGACTTCTTTCCATGTATTACTCTACATTTCTCTTTCTCACAGACATGTAGAAAAGTGTGAAAATGTAACACAGGTATGGTAAGGACTGAAGGCCGGAGGCAGAGAAAGACAACTTGAATGGCAACCATAAAGATGCCATATTCTTATAAAATGGCATAATTTCTCTTTTTTTCACTATCACAGGAGTTTAATTTTGTTGATTATGTTCAGATATTATTAAACAATTCAAAAAACTTCTGTTAAAAAATCGTATATAAATCATAAGTGAAAAAGTCTTTGGAAATAAAGTGATAATCTAGTCTCTGGCTAATTTATAGTTCAGTTCTCAAATATTTGTTAACATTGATATTTTCACACCTTCCACTTTACTATTCCTATGTAGAACAACATGCACTATTTCCTGTTAAGGGGTTCGGTCTTGACCAAAATGCTGTAGATGGCACTGCAGAGCATATGAATATATTTTTTTTTTTCAAACTGAAGTCACTCCTTTATTGTTTGCATTGTTGCACAGTAGGTATAGGCATAAATAGAAAACTCTTCCTGAAATTTCAGGATCTCTTAAAGGATCATTTCAGAATGTGGCTAATTATATCAAATCACGTGGAATGTACTATGAAACACAATTGATTAAAGGCTTTGTAAAATGCTTTTCTTTCCTTTATCTCAGCTTTGGATTTATGTGCCTCTTCCAGCACTTGAAACTTGCTGAGAGAAAGGCACATGTCTTCAGGAAAGTACCCTTGATTCTAGCCAGCCTTTACACATCTGCAGTTGGCAAGATGTCCAGCAGTACGGTGAAAATTTTTAAAAGAGAAAGATACAGCCTTATACAAGGAGGATGTGTGTGTGATTCTTGGCAGATTTGAGGAGTTCAATAAGGTCAAGTGCAAGGTCCTGTACCTTGGTCAGGGCAATCCCCAATATCAATACAGACTGGAGAATAAATGGATTGAAAATGGCCCAGCCGAGAAGGACTTGGGGATACTGGTGAATGAAAAATTAGATTTGAGCCAGCAATGGGCGCTTATAGCCCAGAAAGCAAATCATAACCTGGGTTGCATAAAAAGAAGTTGGACCAGCAGGTCAAAGAAGGTGATTCTGCCCCTCTACTCTGCTCTGGTGAGACTCCACCTGAAGTACTGTGTTGAGCTCTGGGGTCCCCAGTACGAGAAAGTCATGGTCCTGTTGGAGCAGGTTCAGAGGAGGGCCACAAAAATGATCAGAGGGATGCAGTAGCACTCCTTTGATGACAAGCTGAGACAGTTGGGGTTTTTAAACTTGGAGAAGAGAAGGCTCCAGGGACAGCTTAATGTGGCCTTTCATTTCTTCAAGAGGCCTTATAAGAGAGATGGAGAGAGACTGATAATTACATCCCTAACTTTTCAAAGTTACATACCAGCACTTCAGCAGAAGTAAATAGCACTGGCTTAGAAAACCCAGGGTACATAACATCATACATTAGGTAGCACAGACTCCCACAGAGAAGGCAATTTTGGCTCTTCATTAACCCTTTCAACCAGAAATTATATGAGTAATGCCAGTGTTTTAACCAACACAGCACTAGTTTGTCTAGAAATAGGAAATAGTTTTATTTTGGCTGGAGTACAAGATGCTATTCTATGCAAAAGCAACATGCAGCATGTGGCAGACATTACAGAAAACAATGGTGTAGCAGATTTCCTCAAATAAAACCACATGTAATAGCCATGTATGAGTTAAATCAAAATTACAGTTTTACATCATAAAGGGAATTATTCTTCCCCCTTTTTTCCTCTTGTTTTGTATTATAGCACTTTGCAAAACATTACAATGAATTTTTACAGAGTAATTTTGGCATTACAATTACTCTAAACTTTACTAAGTGTTTCAAAAGAAATGTCAAAAAAGATGTCATGATCAATTCATATAAATATTGGTTTAGTAAGGAAATTGCACAGAATCAAAGGCTGGGCAAAGGGATACAGAACCAAAGAGATAAAAGGCCCTGAAAGATTGATGTGGACTTACCTAAATTAAAAAAAAAAAAAAAGTAATCTGAAAATACCTCCAACAGATTTATACATAATTCCCCGCAATTAGTTATACAATAAAGGTATTTCAATTATTTTTGATCTTTCATTTAGGAAACTAGGTACTGCGGCAAGGCAAAATAGATTTTGCTTTTCTACTAACAGTTCGATACATCCATCTCCCAGTGGAAATGAGGGTCCTTTTAAAAAAGAGAAATATTTCAAAGAGACATGGGCTCCTCTTAACTAAATGGGTGGCACACATTTTTCTATGAAATTATAAGGGTTTGTATTTCCTCAGACATGGAAAGACAATACATGATTTAGAGTAAAAGGGGAGAAAACAGAAAAAACTAAAGCTGAAAACCTGCAAGTCTTTGAACCCCCCCTCACTGTGATTGCCTCCATCCTCAGTAACCTCACAGCATGACCACTCCTCACTTCTAAAATTCCTCGCACTTTAAAAGGTGGTGTTTTTTTTTCTAAAGTGAAGAAAAACAGAGAGGCAGCAAACATCTCCATGTAGTTACATGTTCCACACAAGCACACACATCTAATGGAAGCACAAAATTAAGTCAGTCATTTCCACTCCTGCTACTTACACGGAAAATAGCACAGTGTTGGAGAAGTGTAAGCAGTAGGCACAGATACAGAACAATAGGAGCAACGGCATGGTTTTCAGCCCAGAGCAGTTTAGCACAGTTACCAAAAGCTCGTCCAAAGAACATAATGGTTCATGTGGTGGGATCGCTGCCCACAGACCACAAGTATTTTGGTTCAGACTTTAGTTGTGGCCATGCACAGAGTGCTCCAACAGAGCCAAGGAAGCATTTATAAACTGAAAATTAAGCATATGTTCCTCTGCCTTCCCGGAGTAGCCCAGAGTGTTTGGTGCCTCGCACGCTTGAGCCCAGGATGAGGTCAGGCACTGAACAGAAATCTGCACCAAGTGTGTCCTCACTCCTGTGACAGTTTACTCCTCAGTGAGGAGTGAAACAAAAAATGTTCCTTAAAGTAGATGCCAGAATGCCTCTACTATATAGCCAAAATACCATGTAAAATTCCTTGCTGAACACATTTTCTGAAACAACAGCACCATGTCAAATGGTAACCTGTTCAGTTTGCGCAAGTTTTTCAGTTACTAAAGTCTAAAAATGTCTAGATTAGAATCCACTGACTCAGTTTCACTAGCTCTGCTTAGAAGAGCTCTGCACACCACACAATTAAGGCAGCAACGGTAATCAAGAACATTTTGAAAAATGAGCACTATGAAAACCAGCTTATAGTACAGACAGCAATTTTTTGTCCACTTTTGTGTCTTGCAGTTTAACAGATAATTGTACAATATTCAAATTTTCATCCCTAAAGTCACTAGTTCCCTCCTTAGCAAGTCTTACGTTGGTGTCACAATCTCATACATGTGACAGTTCTTTTTAGGCTGATGATTCCTGTCTCATTACAAAATTTTATACATTCAAAATAAATGATTAGCAGTCTGTTACAAAAGTGTTTCAAGTGATTTAGTATAGCTTTTTCAAAGCTAGGCAGCTGAAATATCAGGTAATGGTTTTCAACCTACACAATACTTGCACAGTGTGTGTTTGACTGACATTTCAGTTTCACTGAGAGAAGCCAACACAGCCATGTTATGCAAGGGCATGACTTTCTAGATAGTAGGGTAGCCCTTATTGAACTCTATATCCATGGAGAGGACAAAGATACAATGGAGGGAACATACCACAGAGACAGTAGGTCACTGTCATTATTGGATTGATATTGGATACATATATATGATTCAGCTGTTATGGATTTTTTTCTTCTCTGTTACACTGCTGTTATGTCCTGTAACTCGATCCATGGAAAGGCAGAGAAAAAGTGCGTTCGTAGCTTTGTTGCTAACTCGTGTGACTTCGAGCTGATTTCTTTCTACTCCTGTTTCTACATTAAGGTCCTGTTGATTTTGGTCTTTCTTGACCATCTACATCTGAACGGGAGCTGCTGCTCGTAACGGATTTAGGCTTTCTCATCACAGTAGAATCATCTTTCTGTTACTGTCTCCACAACTGAAAAAAAACATAATTCTTTAACTAATTCTGCAATGCAATTAATTAGAGTGGTTTAAGAACTTGTTGCACAGTTTCATGTACTTTCCATGACAACAGTAACAGAAAAGCTCAACAGCTGTAAGTTTAGCCTCCTATTATTCAAGTATATACTTGACTGAGCAACAAGTAAGCCAGAGAGGGACAGCCACCAGTAGCTTACTTTCAGTAGAGTCCTTAATAATAAATATATCTTCAATCCTTGCAGTTTTTAGAACTAGAAGAGCAAACCAGGACCCCAAGACAGAGAAATATAGTTATGTGTTTAATTCGTATTTTCTTATTTATAAGTAAAAGAGTGCGTGAAGAATTGCTTTTGGTCAGGCAAGTGAATAACATAGCTACCTTCTCTAGCTGCACCATGTATTAATGATTAATTGAAACATGACTGGAGCAGGGCAATTTCCTGGTTTTGTTTTGTGGAAAAAAGAAAAAGGTGTTTATACTCTCAGGTAAGAAGCTTCTAAAAATCTCACACTAAAAACAGTTTGGATTGAAGGCAGAGAGTTAACATCTGCTCTATTTTTCTGCTTGCAATTTTTTATATAGAATATATATTTTATGTTCTCTTTGTAAGCCTGACTATGCCAGTTGCTGGTCTCTAAGGATCAGAGGAACTTCCTCGTTGCAACATAATGTGCTGAACAATAGTTCTGAAATAGGGTTTGGGAGACAAAGCAAAAAGTCTGAAGGGGCCAGCAGCCAAGCCTCTGAGATGATGGAAAGGCAGAACAACCTACAGAGTTTGAACAGATTGCCTGGTCTGCAGAAGGGTGCTGGGCTTGACTGCCATGCTGAAGGAAGCCTATTTTGGAAATGCTTACACAAGATTTGTTTTAAGACTAACTGTCTGAAGATTTGAACTTCCTCTTATTCAGGAGGGATTTTCTGCAGTACAGCCTAGAATGGCTGATTGCAAAACTTTTTATATTCTCATATTAAGGAGAAAAGCCATGGAAGGTTTCAACTCAAGGTTCTGAATTTCACTGAAGTAAACATTAACTGCAGAAAAGGTTGGTGATTCTAGGTCCTTGGGTCTCATGCTTGCCTCTAGAAAAGACTTAAAGGAGCATTTATCGAGAAGGAGGTTCATCTGATTGTTTTAATGTTTTTTTCGATTTCTGTTGGTACACTGTTTCTTGACATCTCTTAGAGTTACTTGAAAAAAGAGAATATGCCTAGCTCTCTGGGAGAATCGTTCAAGCTTTTACATTTATATATACTAGGTGATTTTAAAAAATCTTGACCTACACAATCACATAGCTTTCTTTTCTGAATAAACTAAATCAAGATTACCGTTGTAAACAAAAGATTACTATTTTTAGAGTGAAATTATTCTACAGTGCATGAAGATCATTGGCCTACACAGAAAAAAGACCTGGCAAAACTGTTGAACAGTTTATGCTGTACTATTAAAAACTTGTTTGTTTGGTTTTTTTTAATTCAGACGAAGACATGAAACTAGGTGCCTTTTCTTTGCACTGACTTTTCAAAGGAGGTACTTCATTTATTTTAATCTAAGTGAACCAGGGTACCATGGTTCTGCAAAGTCTATATACCTCACAAAAATTTGTTGCCTTTCCTCATAAGTAAGCAACAAAGACATATTTTTAAATAAAAATTAGTTGTTGTCCAGTATTTGAATACAGTAATTTATGTTAAGGAGTTTTACTGAATGTTTTTAGGTACATACAGTATTTTCTAAAAGGAGGTTGAAACAATAAATTTGGCAGGGAAAAGTTTTGAAGTATTTTTCCAGGACAGTCCAAAATGTTGCACCATCCAACCTTTAAATATTGCTTGGGAATGCTTCTGAGTTGGTTTTAACAGACAGCTAAATCTCAGGCCAATATTGCTAGAGAGTTAGTATTCTCTTTTCTAAAAAAGATGTTCAAATCTAGGAACGCATTTATGACCTAATATGAACCTCCTTCATTGATCCCAATACTGTGGTCAAGTATCAAGATCAAAGCAGGGTGAAGAGGACAGACAATGAGAAATTCAAAGGCTGAACGTTCTTAATCTGTTAAAAAAGGTCAGTGCAGCTGTCTTGAAGTTAATGAGCCACAAGCAATTCAGTTGTGATGCTAGTGCCAGGCTGTACTGCACAACAGTCAGAGGGGATCTGCTGTTTTGGTAGGCAGCCCAAACCCTCAGCTACAACGGAAATGAGATACCAAAAGGTGCTGAGGATATTAGGAGCAGATCACTCTGCACACCCACAACATTCAGCACACCAAAAAACTTTTGTCATCATTTCCAGATGGAAGAATTACTAAGGACCGCTCTTTCTTAACTCTGCAAGGTATTTCATAGATGCTTTGTAAGTTCCATGTGTGGCTTGTAGGGTGTGACAGTGTGCTCCCCCTCCAACCTGACCTTTATCTCTCGCAACCCTGTTCAAGTGACAACCACCAGTGGTGGCCATAATGAATGCATCTGGTCATGATGGCTGCGTCCAGCTCTGAGTAGACTGGGGAGAGATGGATAACAACACCATAACCAAGGGCTGTCTTACACATCTTGCTCAAACAGCTGAGGGCTACCTGGGATTTGCAGCCCGCAAAGCCAACTGTGTTTTGGGCTGCATTAAGAAAGGGGTGGCCAGCAGGGAAAGGGAGGTAATTCTCCCCCTCTACTCAGCTCTTGTGAGGCCCCATCTGGAGTACTGTGTCCAGGCCTGGGGCCCCCAGCACAGGAAGGACGTGGAGCTCTTGGAAAGGGTTCAGAGGAGGGCCACTAAGATGATCAGAGGGCTGGAGCACCTCTCCTATGAGGAAAGGTTGAGGGAATTGGGCTTGTTTAGCTTGGAGAAGAGAAGGCTCCGGGGAGACCTCATTGCTGCCTTCCAGTACTTGAAGGGAGCGTATAAACAGGAGGGGGAGCGACTGTTTACGAGGGTGGGTAGTGATAGGACAAGGGGGAATGGTTTTAAATTAAGACAGGGGAGGTTTAGGTTAGAGATTAGGAGAAAGTTTTTCACCCAAAGGGTGGTGGCACAGGGAGGTCGTGGATGCCCCATCCCTGGAGGCATTCAAGGCCAGGCTGGATGTGGCTCTGAGCAGCCTGGTCTAGTGGTTGGCGGCCCTGCATATGGCGGGGGGGTTGAAACTAGATGATCTTTAAGGTCCTTTTCAACCCAGGCCATTCTATGATTCTATGATTGCTCTAACTGAAACACGGCTAGTATGCAAATATGACTATAAGTTAATCATCTTACTCCATAAAGAGTGAACAGCCCAGGGCCCACTGAGCTCTCCTGAATGCCAGAGGGCTGCAAGCCAAGATCTCCCCTTGAGCAGGGACATCTCTCAAGGTTACTCCTCGAGGCTGAGAGACTCCTTGCCACAACAGATTCTTGTTAAGTGACTAATGGCATGCTCAACTATGAAATCTTAGCTGTGGTGTAAGGGATTGATTGCACATATATAATCCTTTAGACATAAAACGTTGACCAAATCTGGGACTAGGATTAGATCCAGCTGCACCTAGACTCCTCTCTGAGAAGGAGTTTAGAGAGCAAGGAGGTCCTTTCTGAATCTCATGACTCAACAGGAGGGTCTCCTTGACAGTTTTGTCTGACCCTGTCCTCTATGCAGTAAATAATCAAGTGCACTTTGCCATCAAATCCTGTTAAATCATTGTCACACTAACCTTTGAACTTTGCTAACTCACTGTTTTATATAAGTAAATATATTGCTGCTTCTCTAGTGTGGGTAAAGCGCATAACTGACTCCTCCCACAATACAGGGTCAGGAATGTTGATTATTTCTGAGGTAGTAGAGAACATTTTTTGCACAGAAGAAAGTCAGAATTGTCCCTGAGAACTGAGATACCAGAAGGAGTAAGGAATTGTTACTGCAACAAAAAAGCCTGTTGAAAAATATTTTTAAAACCCAAAGCTGACATCAGTAATTGCTAAGATACTGAGAAAGAGATACCTGAAACTGATCTATGAAGTAATGAATTCCATCAATGGGTGGGTGGGGATGTGTGGGTGTAGTCTCTCCTGTTATTAGAAACCTTATAACTTATATTTTTCCAATAAAATATTTAGCAAAGACAGGTTATAAGCAGCTTTACATTTTTTCAAAAGGTGTGTTTGTGCACTAGAGAAGAGTGATTTTGCAATAATTAAATACATTACTTTTTCTTCAGGTGGGCCATAGTCATTATATGCCATAAGACATACCATTTGGACTTAAAAATCATATTTAAATACTGCAATCCTGCTAGAAAAAGAATTCCCAAGATAAATACTTTTCTTCTGATAAAGCCTACACACTTCTACGAGTTGATGTGTAACTAAATCTAGATCTGGCATACACTAGGATGTGTAATGATACTTTTGTTCACGATATGTCGTGGAATTCTGAGCTGAGCACCTCTGTTATTCTGGGTTTAATATGTGTCCTGTTAATCTAGTAAACTAAGTGTCCGTGAAAAAAAAGTCTGGTGTTGTAAACCCGGGTGACTCTAAGTGATCCACTGTGCATTCAAGTTAATATCCAACAAAAAACATAGAAGTTTAAAATCAGTGAATGGAAAAGTAGATTGTAGGATGCAATTAATTACCTGAGAGGATTTTTTCAGAATTGCTTTTATGTCACGTAACAGGAAACTGTGTGAACTTAACCTCAAGTAGTTTCAATTTTTCTGTGAAATTTCTGACAACACACAATGTATCGTTTGTCTACCCCACAGGCTTTGCACCAGACGGTTGTGCAAAGTGTTCTAGTTTTACAAATCCACATTGCAGCATGCATTTTGTCAGTACAGCTTGTCACTAAATTGCTGCAAGAATCCCATGAAGCTATCGGAGCATACACGTGCTTTAAGAAAACAGAAATGTGGCAGCTGAGTGCTAATACAAATGATAGCAGTAGTGATTTTAGTATAAATGTGGACTTCATGCTACAGGGAAAATGTGTTCCATTGCCAAATGGAGAACCAAAAACTGATTGTAAATACACTGTTTTTGCAACAGCTAAGCAGAAATAAAGATAACATTTCCATGCAACTGAGACAGGGTTTGGTTACAAAGCAGCCAATATAAAAATATAGTAAATCAAAGTTAAAGCACAGACATACCTGGATGTACTTGGGTTAGCAGAACAGAATTTTTTCCAAACTGTCTCTTTGAAGCTAGGGAAGATTTAATTGTGTTGTGTTAATACTGACTCAGCTTTCCCCACCTGATCTAGCTCTCTGTCACGTGTGCAGCAAAACATTCAACACTTGTTTCCGTTATAATCTCAAAAACAGAGTAAGCTTTAGAGATGTTCAAATATAGGCAGACCAGGGAAAAAGACATGTTTGCATGGTCCAGTTTTGGGCCCCAGAGGATCCAGGTAACAGTTTTGGCTGTCTTCCATTGTCCAACTTTTTCCTCTCCTCTGGTAGAGCTGCAGCTTGCCCTCTCTCTTTCCAACCGGTGTGAAAAGTTCTGCACCAGAAGAGCCACCCTTCCACCTGTGACAATGGCAACAGTGGGTGTTATGCTTGTGCATTTCTTAAAACCCTTCATTACTAAAATAGTGCGCATACAAACATACATACATACATACGTACATATAATTTTGCAATTCTTTGACAATTTTTGCTTTTTCAGAATAATGTTTAATAAGAGAAGTGGAGGAAACAAGGTCCATAAATCTCTATTCCACAAGAGTCCTCATCATCCTCTTCTACAGTAATTTGTTCAGTATTCAGCAATTCAAGTCAGTGGAGACATCAGCTTCACAGTGAGAATACTACTAATGACTTGTTTAACAACTATGAAGGGAAGCAGTTTCCCTGCAGCCAGTCTAGTAGATGTTGATCTCAGAAGGACATCATATCTAATTATATTCTATATTAATTTACATATGTAAAGTGTATAGTGGTAGAAATAATGAGCAAATTTCATCCAAAATTTGGTAATTCATGCTCACTCCATCATCAAGAAATGGAAATTAAATGTCTACATTAAATGTCCCTTGTGTATAACAGGAGGAGACTAGGGACAATTTAGAAATAATAACTTTAGTTTAGTGGGATCTTAGTCTATAACAAGGGGAGAGGGAGAAAGAAGTCTTGCAGGAAGTGGTTCAGGACACCTTAAAACACTCTTACTGACTTGTCATCTGTGAATGGAGGCATAGTAACTTCACAAGGCAAAAATTATTATTTGAGGGGTACTTATAAAAGCTGCTTTGGTGGAAAGAAACAATAAGAACAAGGAATAAAAAGGCAAAAGTCTTTGAATTGATACAGATTCCTCTCTTAGAAAGGTACCAATAGTCATCCACGTGCTTAGGAGAAAAGTGTTTACAGACAGTGTATGTATTCCCTCCATAGTTTTACAGATTTTTGAACTCAGTTGAAAACCCCAATAGTCTAAATGATGGTGAGCTGGCAAGTCTGTATTACTTTTTAATGATTTTAATTAATAATTCAGCTGAGTGAGTTTCCTTCTAAAAGGACAGCTGCCCTAAATTACAACTCATACTCACTGATGTCTCCTGGTGAAACAACATAGCATTTTCTCTCAAGTTAAAAAAAAATAAAAACTGGCAGCAAATAAACCCTGGACTATCAGAGATATTGTGCCCACACCCATGGAGGATGTTATATCCAGGTTGGAGCTATTCCTATTTTTCCAAGCAACTCATCAATCTCTTTCTCCTTGAACAAACATTTAACTTATGTTTTTCCACAATAGGTTCTAAAATAGGCAATTAGACAACACAATGTTTTCCTCAGGTTGATGCATTATGTAGTAAGACACAATTGACCTTCAAGGCATGTGAAATACAAGAAAACAGCAACTGTTCTTAAGCTTTTAAAATGCTGGGATGAACTCAGATGCCAGAAAGAATGCTTTCAACCCAACCAGCTACCTTGTCTCCGTAAGTAGATGACCGTGTTCCTTCCCTCCCACACTCTGTGAGCTGAAAATAGATATTTTACATTATAACTAGAGCTAAACTGGACTTCAGGGCCAACATAAGATATATTTTTTCTGCCGGCAATCTTTGAGGTGAGAACCGAACTTCTGGCTTTCTGTTGAAAGGTTTTTAGGTTGCATGCATAATAAAAGATTTGAGGTAGAATGAATAGTTTGTTTTTTTCATCATTGCTGTTACCTATTTTTAACTGTTACATGCACACTTGCAAGATAGAGATACTGGTTTCTGTAAGGAATAACAACTGGAAGAAGGTGTCTGATTAGACATGCATTACAGTAGACCTCTTAACAGTAGAATATCAGTTTTGGGGAACACAGTTTTAAGTTGTGTTCTGGGCAATATGTGCTACCTATCATTAAATAGTATACAAAGCTGCTGGCGTTAGTCTCCAGCCACTCCCCATCTCTTCTATTCCCCTACGAGTGGAGTGCACACAGCAGTTTGTTTCGCACCTCCAACTGCTCAAGGGATGCAGGGGTAGAAGACAAGTTTGTGACTCTAAGCCCAACAAGTGGGGTGTTACTAGTGTTGCAGCTTAAGATATCTCTTCTTCCTCTGATGGTGTATTACATATTGAAAAGAAAGCATTAAAATGTGTGTTTGACGAGTAGGGGTGGGCTCTTTTTTCTCCCTTTGTTTTCGGATTATTCAATTTCCCTTCATATTTTAGTGTGTGTGTATGGCAATGTAATCTCGTCATGTACATGATGCCTATATCAAAGGTTCGTTTCCCTCTTCAAATTATTCTCTTTTCCTTATATTTTGTATGGACAAATATGTGATTAATTGAACTCATTTGGAAAACAGCTTCTTTCTAGGTTCTTTTAAAATACTATCTGGATTTCAATGTATTTGAGAACTTGTATTTTATGGTGTATATATATATATAAATCTCCTATTGTATATTAATACCTCTGTGTATATGTAATTTACAGAAAACTCTTGGGAGCCTATTACAGAAATTAGGCATTAAGTCTAAGTATTGACATAGTTCTTATAAAATGTCACTCTTACTGCATCTCATTACTATGGAGATAGCTTGGATGTCATATTGTGCTCATCCAAAGGAAATAAAACACAATCTGTCTCAGAGATCCTATTCTATATAATTTCAGTTATTTATAATGAAGTATAAGCCAGAAAATTGTACTATATCAGGAAGGAATTAAGTTATCTTATGTGGAGTTATCAAGTCAGACAACCTTTCTGAGCCAACATTATAAATTAGACTGTATTTCATTTCTGTGGATCATCATATCCCTGAGAAAATGCATATTATCTTCAAAGGGGATAAACAAGAAGCTTAAAACCTCTGTGATCTCAATTAATCATTCTCCACATGCCTCATATATATCTATATATTCAACAAACAGATGTGTTTTGTGAAACAGGGAATGACCTACAATGAATAGCCAAGAACAAACTTCTTCACAAGACTGTTTATATAGCCTGTTGTTCTGGTCAGATGACACTATTCAAAACTATATTGCAAGCCAAGAATCGCACTAAGACCCTACACTTGTTTTATGTGTTGTTTCTTTCTTTGTCAGATAATAAAAACATCCTGTTTCTTATTCATATACCCAGAGATACAGAAAAGTAGTGACAGCACCAAAATGAAGTGCACACTTAGTGAAACTGAGTAAACAGCTTTAAAGCAGATAAATTCCTGGATTCGGGTCTTGATTTCAGTACAAAAAAAATTCAATTATAAAATTAAGTGTATACTAAGCATTATGAGTTTAGAAAGCTGTATTTTGAATGGCTAATTTCCTTCAAAATCAGAGATCTGACAGAGAAAAAACATGTGGAACTTTTTGCAAAGAAAACTATGTCATATCAGTGATTATAATTATGATTAAAATCTTTGACAAATACTTGCTAAATTACCTACCTGTTTTATTTCAGAATATAAAGACAAAAGAGTTTCCACCTGCAAAGATTCTAGATACATTATTTATGTTCATATCACTGTTTATTAGCATGGAGCTACTCTTAGATTTGATGACTCCTTTCACTGCGTTGACAGTCTAACACCATCAGTTCAGTTATTATATCTTGTCACATTTTGCAAGGAATAAGTGGGTTAGAACGTATTACATAACCTTTTAATGAATATTTAATGACTTTTTGAATGTAATAAAATAGCATTATTGTAGTTTGATGTATGTTCTTTCTTATGAGTTCTCTGTTTGAAGGCATAGTAAAGGAAAGTGCTTTTATTTTCACACCAGAAACTGCAGAGTTAAAACTTCAGCTGGCTATAACATACCTTTTGGCAGGCCAGGGATGGGGACGGAGGCGACAGGAGATGTGAACAAGATGTTGTGAATTGGTGCCTGTAGTTGAAAAACAGTAATACATACTAACAACATGCAAAATGTGGTGATGTTATCTAGTAACTGGCCTGAAGAAACACTGAGAGGCCCACTGGTTGATTCTTCTTTACAGGAAACTTTAGAACAAGATGTTTCTGTTCACCAAATTAGGTTTGAATACACAACAGAGGGTCTTGTGGGTTTCTTTTTTCCTTTTTTTTTTTTTGGAAATGAATGCCTGAGAAATCCAATTCACCTTTTCTGAGAGATTCTGGCCCATTTAACTTCCTTAATAATATGATTTAGTGACTTAAATGGGCTGATGAAGCTGCTGTCATTTAGGTTAACACTGAGGTTAAAATAAAGCAATAAAGAATTCACATTGTTCATTTTTTATTATTAGATGAATTTTCCTTCTACAATGCCTTGGATCCTCACCTTATGCACAGAGAGGGTTTTGTAGGATTGGTTGATAACATGAAGGTAAGAACTAATTCAGATTTGTTTAGAGGCAGTGGTTTTCTTGCTCATGTGTTTTTAATTGGTTTGGCTCCTTTTTAAGAACATTAGTAAATAAAAAATCTAATAATATCTAGTTATTTCAATACCAGCAGGACATTTGATAAAATCAAACATTCTTCATCACAGATGGACATCTGGTCACTTTTAAACTGTATTCTGACAACACTTACCATCAGATTAAACACAATGTGTGGTGAGTTTTCACTTACATTTTGCATTGTATATCATACAGCTACAACTTTTACAAATAAAACAGAAGTTTGAGAATAGTTCTGGGGAAAGACAAAAGCATTCTGGTGATGTAAACCCTAGTGAGATGAGAGTTTTGCAT
The DNA here is from genome assembly GCA_011057875.1 of Pterocles orientalis. NCBI lineage: Eukaryota > Metazoa > Chordata > Aves > Pterocliformes > Pteroclidae > Pterocles > Pterocles orientalis. The sequence continues at coordinate 33,863 of WKFP01013938.1, forward strand.
TCAAGAGGAAGATGACAGAGAATACTACTGACATTATGTCTGTAGGACTGTAGTGTGGCAACCAAAATTTATAGGATAATACTGAGCTAATTACTTCATAAACAAAATGAAACTTTCTTTGCTTCTATCATCTAAAGTGCCCAAGCCACATCCACATATTGATTTTTAATTAAATATCAGTTAATTGTCTCATTGTTGACACTGTGGATTGTCCTGATTGCTGAGTTTATTAATTGTTATAATTAACATTATCACTGGTAAACAAACTGATAGCTTCTTAGCATTTATTTTCCTTTAGAAACAAAGGAAATACTGGTAATCCTTTGACTCAGATAAAAATTTACTTGATATAACTAAAGATCTATATTTACAAAACTTCATAATTTTCCTTTTAAGATATTTCGGAACAAGGGTAAGGTGCTTTAAAACAATGCCCTAATAATAAGACATTTTGTAGTACCTTGATACTCCACCATCCTCTTTGCCTTTCTCTTTTTATGAATTTATGGTTCACCATTTCTCGAATGAATACAAAATAATTCTGATTACTCAGTTTTTTCTTTGATTATTTAGTCTTTTGTGGTTTAATTTCAGTTACTACATTATTTTATAATCCCTTCAAGACCATGTGATTTAATTTAAACATATTCCTACACAAAATATATCACTACAAACCATGAGCAATAATGGTTTATCAGACAATAAAACCATGTTAAATAACCATTCTCTGCAAATACTTAAATTGATTACCTGAAGAGGCTGCAATGAAAATGAAAAAGATTTTCTTCCAAGAGCTTGAGACTTCATTCTTTTGTTTTGTTCTATATCTTTTTTTAACTGATAATAATGGCAAATAATCACTTCAAAATTCCTCAGGTGCATTTCTAAAATGGATGCAGATAGAATTTAAAAGTCAGTACAGATATTAAATGAGAGCACTAATTTAATATTAGCTCAAACATTCATCTTGCTAGAGCTATTATTTTGGGGTTCTGGTGATGTAATTGTTTCAGGCTTTTTGGTAAATTTCAATATACAAAGGATGAAATCTATGTCCAAAAGAACATTAAAAAAATGCAGTAACCAATCAGATATCATTGCAAGAGAATCAAAAAAGGAGCTTCTATTGGGACCACTGCAGTATCTAAGTATTCAGTCCAAGTGATCTTCGCTTCTTACAGGGGGATGACAAGGACAGTCAGGATGGTCATGTGGCAAACCTGATCCCAATAAAGTTCACATCAACTGACAATATTTCAACAACTTTCATTTGATTTGCTATCTGATGTTGTTTTCAGATGGACCCTTGGGAGGAGAGGGGCAGGGAGAGGGAAGGCCTCTATGGAGCTCCAAACCTGTCCTTTCTATCATGCTGCTAAACACAGTGGGTAGTAGCCAGAGCTGAGATATGCAGCAAATATGCAGGTGGGAAGTAGAAGAATAAGGAGAGGGGTTTCTGCACAGGTCTGAAATTCTGCAACACAAGTCTGCCAAGAATACTAGGAATTGCCTTTTTGGCTCCACTGCAGGGAAAATTAGAGTTTATGTTCAAAAACTTGGTTTTGTGAACTTGTCGAATGCAATGGGGGAGTCAGAGTGAAATAGGAATCAAGAATATGGAAGCCATGGGCTTTGGGTCCAACCTACTGTCCCCAATCTCTTGCTCTAAATGTCAGCTACTCACAGAGTATGTCTATGCATGGAAATAATTTCTACTGGTAATTCTGCTGAGATTTTACTCTTGAAAGGAATGACTGAATAGTTCAGAAAAGACAACAGAACCTTGGCACACAGCTTGGTGATTGTGTCCTGTCTGAGTCACCGAAAGTTGGATAAGAGCTCACTGAACACACAGGGTGGCTCTGTGCCAGGCTATAAATATACTTTAGAATTGTTTAAAACAATTCCGAATCCACCACTAAGTTTTACAAGGATGGATAGCAGAACAGACCTTATTATAACATTATTTCCTCCTTGTCATAAAGTGCATAAGACAGAATATTCATATTCTTGCCTCTCAGAAGCATTAGAATGCTCAGACTGCGGCACCTCTCTAGGTAATTTGTTCTATTATTCCATTGTGTTCACTGTTAAAACCTCCCCCTGATGTCTAATCTAAATTCCAAGCCATTTATCTTTGGTTTATAGCTCAGAATCTCTACAAGTAGGTATTTTCCTTTTATTGGCTAGACTATTTTAAAAAAAATAATAGATTATTTAAGAAAAAATATATAGGTTTCACTGGAGATTAGAGTTACAGGCAATCTCCCATTTCACTTGGACATGACATGGTGAAACATATAACCTTCTTGGAAGGCCTCAACACGTTCCGTGTTGAGATAGCAGTGGTTTATTAATAACTATTATGAGAGCCCAGAAGTGTCACCTGGCAAAGACATCTCAAGGAGAAAGGACTTTGAATGATGACAAGGAGGTTTGGGAAGTGACTGGGAGTTACGATATGGTTGGAACATGCTAGGGAGATAAGGAATAAAAGGGTTAGGGCAGTGAATAAAGGAATGGGATGTAGCAGTTTAAAAAATAAACCGATAAACAAACAAAAAGGAGACATTGTTTAATATGAGCATAAGTTAAAAACCAAAGTCTTAATATCTTTTTTAGTGGTTAACACCAACATTATGTCACAAAAGCAAAATATATTAGATCTTTCTGTCATTGTTTTCAAAACAATGTGACCTTCTCTGGAACATTTTTGAGGGTATTCTTAGTACTTTTGTCCTATTTGTGTATGGAATTTTTTTTATTTATTTTATTCTATTTAGTTATTTTAACAATTATACATCAATGGCTTTACTTATTTTAATATTCCATCTTGGATATAATCCATCTAAATTACATTTCTCATCTGTTTTATCTTTTCCAGTGATTAACGTAGTAACTTATATTCTTCCTAGTTGCTGACACTTCATTTTTTCTGTGTGTGTGTAGAAATTGCTCAAAATGACTGCTGGTAGCACTTTAATTTTACCTGGCAATTACCTTTAGAGTTTCGGTGATTAACATGTCAGATACTTAATGGATCCAAGAACTCTTCCGCTTTTCTCCCTAACAGCATCTCTACCTGAAACTACTATTTTTTATTTGAAATTAATATTCCTTTCCCTGTGCTTTCCTGTCATCATCTGTTTAATTAATACCAGAAGAAAGGTATTAGTGATTAATCATAGGCATTTTAGTTTAGGTAGCAACATATGTGGGAAAAGTAATTTTACCTGCTTCTAATGTTTGTTTATGTTTTAATGACTAACTAAACAAATCTGAATTCTGTCAATTTCCTCCACACCTTAAAACGGAACTCCATATTTCTGTGTATGATGTCTTTATTTAAATCAGATTAAAAGCTAATAGGAGACAGTAAATTTGTGCCATTCTGCATACTTATGCAGTACAGAATACAATTCAGCTGTAATCCTGATGTGCTTTTGTTTGCTACTGCGTTAACACCTGGAGGGTGTTCAAAAGGTTTAATATGTAATTCTCAGGTTAGAAGATCAGCTTCTGTCCCTGTTACTTTAACAGAAAACTGCAACTTTGCTTCTGAGGTCAGAATCAGGCAGGTTCTTTTTAGATATATCCAGACTTTAAAACTTAGATGATCTACATTTTCCTAGAAAACTTCTCAGCTCAACACATGTCTTTCCAGGAAATTTCTGAACTGCTAGAAACCTTGTTTTCCATAGCCTAATTGTGCTAGTTTGGAGCCCAAAATAAACATAACCCAGATATAAACCATCCTATGACATTCACTCACACAGCACTCCTGATAACCAACTTGAAAATCTCTAGAGTAAAATGCAGAAAAAAATTCAGATCATTTTACAGATCCATAACCAGAGAGATTCCTGTTGGCTGCACATCTGGAAAAAAAAAAAAAAACAAACAGGCATGTTGGTTCATCCAAAGTCAATGTAAATAAATGCATGCAGAAGAGGAGCCAAGTTTTGGGGAATTTTTTTAATTAGAGGAGTATACAAAGAAGTCACTGTTTCTGGTGAATCCTTTCACCTCTCTATAGAGATCCACAATCATAACTGTGGAATACAAATCAATACATTCTTGGATTCCACAGGAAGACTGAATTTCAAGGGACATGGGAAATAAAGCAAGGCTGCTGACAGCATTTTAATCTCTTCGCATGAAATTTGGAAATACTGTGTTGATCTCAGGGCAATTTAGTTATGCAAATGTTAATAGCTGACATTTTTCTTCTTCCTTTATGTGATATCAATGAAAGGGTATCTCTGCTCTCAACAGTGTTGATAAAATTTTCCTTCTGAAGAAATGTATAAATACGTAAGAATCATTAGCAGCTAAATTTGGTGTTCCAGTGCAAGAATAATAGTCATTGTACTCCAGAAGGGACAAATGTGAAAGGTTATCCTTATTTTCTTCTCTTATCAGAACACACCGTACATTTTCAGAGGGCGCTATCTACTGTCATCAGGGTAGGACAACATCAGCTGACCCTTTTCCTCTTTCCAGATTAAGCCTAATCAGTTGAGTCCCGTTGATATAAGACTAAAAGATAACAGCGGCAATACTGAAATATGATTTCACTCTCTCTAACTAACTCTCAGTTAACTAACCTTTCCACAGTTAGTAGTTTGCCCTTAAGAAACACTTCAGTACTGTTAGTACAAAACAATAATGCTCTTTTAACCCCTTATAGTGCTTACAAGTGGGAAAATAAGAAGTTTAACAATGTATCATGTAAAAGAGTGATACTGATATCCTGGTAAACGAGTTACAAATATGATAAAGAAGTTACAAGCCTATGTCACATAAAGGAACTTTCTGTGTAAAAAGATGGTCCTCCTTTCTCACAGTACCTTGGGAGAGAACAGTTAGCAGAGGGACAGTTTACTAAGACAAAGAAACTTTCTTTTCCTTATTTAGCTAAGACTAATAGTCTTCTTTTTTCTTTCTTTCTTTCTTTCTCTTGGTTCTTAAACTGCATCATCAAAGGACATTTTTTTCTACCTTTTTTTTAACTGGAATTGTCTGGAATGCTGAGTATTTAACATTATATCAGATTACAGTGTACTTTTTTTTTCCTGCTGGTGTTCAATGCAAACGTTAGATCTGCATACACCTCCTGTATTTTCTGTCTGTAACTGGAATTACATGACAGTTTACTCAGTGGATCTGTAGGAAAATGTCTAAAAAATTATTTCCAGGGTTTTTCTTCTGAGTCAGCAGTTTGCAAACAGTCTTTCAAATTAAATTAAAATGTTTTATTTCCCCAGGGTTCTGTGGATAATAAAAGGAAGAACATCTGTACTTAATATTTTTTCCCTTCAGAAAATCCATCAGAGTACATGTGAAAAAAAAAAAAACAAAAAACCTCTGCTAGTGACCAGGTACTCCAAATTCTCCTTACCTATGAATGCTTTGAACAGGAATCTGATTTTTATGTTGAATATATCCTGAGAAGTCAGTGTTATTTGGGGGATTTATAGGGTACTTAATAAATACGGAAGCAGGATAGATTATTTTACTGTTGTTTTAAATTGTTCTCCTAAGCCACTACAGTTCTACACTATTAAGAATCAAAACTAAATTATACATATAATTTTTTATTTTGATGTATATATACTGCATGGGATAAAGCTGTACTGAATGTACTGATCTTCTTTCTCAATATAAAGTAAATAGCATTTCAGAATACTTGATCTTTGTGTGAATTCTTGATATTCAGCAGAGATCCTTAAGCCTCTCTCTATCCCAGATAAATCAGTTATCAGGTTCCTGAAAAATCTGAACAAAACTGAGCTTAAATTGCTTAAATAAAGAGCCAGGGAATTAGTTTATATATGACAGCAGTCAGACCAAACTTTCACCCATCTAATTGTGTTCACTTCAGAAGATTTTATTTCTATTAACCCATGAAATTAGAGACTAAATAAACCCCCTACACACTACAGTGCAACCTTGAAGAAGCAAGTGACATTTCTGAGAACCAGGGCAAGGTTGTTTGCCCGTAAGGTGCCAGGAGGATCAATGCTAGCCAGTTTCTGTAGGTGCTGGAAGGAAAGCTGGGTGCTTCCTGACTACTGCAACAGCTTCTGCAATGTGAGTGACAGATGCCACAAGGTCTGTTATGATTGCCATGTCTGGATAAAATATGGTATTAAGATACAAGTTCCAAAACATCTGCTAAAGACAAAACCAAAGTAACCTAAATTGATGTTTGCTGAAAACAGGTGTCCAGAAAAAGATACTGTAGTCACAGACAAAAAAAAAAAAAAAAAAAAAAAAAAAAAAAAAAAAAAAAGTTAGATGCACCATTTTAGTTTTCTTTGCAACTTGTGGTCTCGTTCAGGGTGTTTCAACAACCTCCTGCGTTAGTCATTACTCTCGAAGCATGAATATAGAAGCATGAAAACAAAGCATAGAAGGATGAATATAGAAGACATGCCTGGATATCAAAGACACCTCTGCTGTACGCACCCCATGATCACATCACCTGGAGGATTACTGCAACCTTTGTTTAATATTCTCTGTAAATCCAAACCATATGTGGCTTACTTCTTGATTTCCAAAGGAAGAAATCTTTGGGCAAGGAAAAGCCATGGGTTTAAATGTGAGGGTTTTGGGGGTTTTTTTCAGTATCTTAAAGCAGCAATGGAAGGCAGCTTCACTATGGGACTAAACAGGGTCAACAGAAGACATTGGAAACGCTCCATGTTCTAAAAAGATTCCATTACATAATTCACAATCCATGGGCTTTAGAGAAAGACCTAGCATATCCCCAAATATACTGATCCTGAACATGAATAATTCCTTAGGGAATGGTATGGAAACTGAGGCAGGAAAACATAGTTAAGCTTTGTTTTTATTTTTGTTATGTCTGCCTATATTTTCAGATAAGCAGATAAAAAGCTGTTATCGAAACCTCCACGAAGTCCAAGTATTAAATCATTACTAGCTTCCTACAAGTCTGTGGGTTTTCAAATTTGTTCTTGTGATCAGGTAATAAAGGAGGCTGAGCTCTCTGCAGCTAGTTACTGTCAAAATCAGTTTTAGTCACCTAAACGTTTAAAATAATAGTTCTCTGGAACACAGCTAATTTTGATCAGCTGCACTCAAAGACAGAAACACAGAGATGGAAAACCCTGTGTGTCCAATCTAGCCACCCAGTTGTGTTGAGCATCTGGGGAAATCAAGCAGGTAATGATCTACTTCTTGAGAGCATTTTGTTCCAGGTGATGCACTTAAGAATATATAGCTGTGCCTCACCACCAGTGAATCTCAGCTGATGTTATAGCAGTTAATCTCCCCCCTAAGGTGGGTAAAATATTTAAACGACTAGGAAAAGATGCTTACGCCCAAGCTTGCTATACAAAATCCCTGTGTTAGTGGACAAAAAGAGGTACCTCTGCAACACACTTATCCCACATCTTACTGTAGATTTCTGTCATGGGTCAGATTAATCTCATTGTAAAAGTTTCTTTCTATTCTTACAGATAATACCTGAAGTCATCAGAACAGATGCAGATATCTGCATTGGAGACATCTAAAGATAGGGAGAGTGAAGCTAACCTTTATGTCGATATATAGAAGTCCCATGAAAAGCTGGATTTACAGCACATTTGTAAGCCTAGTCATATCTAACACATTAATTCAGACCCCTTGATTGGTTTTGGGGGGTTTTTTTCAGCCACTTCTTGTACAATGTAGAAGTCATAAGGAGTTCTGCAAATGGAGATCTTGACCTCAGAGGTACATCTATATTAACAGTTAAATCTGAGACCACATTCAGGCACCGTTCAGTTTACTAGTATATATGGAGTCCACATTCTCCTTACCACCTAGCTATGGTTTTAGGATTTCTCACTTGTCTCTGAACGGAACCTTGTATTCCTGTATGCCATGCAAAATGTCTTCAGGCAGAAAGAAAGCAAACACCAATAAAGAATACACTTTTGCTTGATGACTAAGAGTATTTGCTCAGGAACTGATCTACTATGTAGTTACACCTATCTTGTACAAAGAAACATGAATACAGTTTCTCTGGTGCTCTGAATCTCATTTTGACAGTGGCAGCTAACTGAAATAGTTGCTCAGGTCTGGAAGAAAGCTAGAATTTAACTCTTTCCTGGTTCTATGGGTTGATTTACGTTTCCTGTTACGCAGTGTGCTAACACTCATTACTTCCCTCCACATGAGATTACAGCACCAAGATCTCCATAGTGAAGCCCACTCAACATAATTTGAGGAGTTTGTGGTCTTGAACATCACAATAACTATGCTTCTTTCTGAACCCGGTTTCAAGGCCTAAAATGAGGTTTATCGATTCCTCTCTAAAGCGTAAGAGACTAAGAAGTAGGACAAACATCACATGCTGTGTCAAAGTGTATTTTTATTGATTTCTCATGGAGAATGAGGATTAATCTACCCTTTGAGTTCTAGGTTCACTGATTTTTCACAGGCAAGTTTTGAAGGATCACATTTCAGGGATATTAGATGCTTAAAACCTTATCAAGCATCTAACTATTTTCAAAACCAACTGCCAAATTCTAAAAGAGAAAGGACATAAAAAGATGCTCTTGAATATCCTGCTAAATATATATTGAGATGCCTTCATTTATCTACAGATCAGTTATTACCTCCTCTAAATCAGTCTTGAAATTGGGATTCAGATGTTTTCATAATTTTTCCACAACATTTCTATATCCTGTGTTACATGATTGTGTCGTTATACAATTTTAAAAAGGCATAGGTACTCTAACACTGCCATTAGAAAATTCCATAGATCAGTCATATGTCAGAATAGGTCAGAATCATTAAATCACAGATCAGAATCTTTCTGATTCTATAGTGGCCATATTCTGACACTATCAGTCACTTGAAAATATCTTAAATTTCAAATAACCACATCGAGCTAAGTGTGCTATTCCAAGAGTTCGTTCCTATTCAGTATAACAGTTATGACTTTTAGACTTCTAAATCTAAAAACAGTGATGAAGAACCGTGCCTAATCTACTCCTGCAAAGCAGTACTTTAATTTTAATTCACAAACAGTTGAAGTGGTATCAGTGAGGCCACTAATACAGGAATGTGTCCCAAAATAAAATAACATGCAAGTCCACCAATCTGAAAAAAACACTGATGCTCATTCAATGCTGTGAGATTTTGAACATGAAAAGAGTAGTCACTATTGTAATTCAAATCTATACTATAAATTTTAAATAGATTTTTAATAGATATCTGGTATAAAACCATGCAAAATCATGAAAATATAAATGACTGGAAAACAAGTTCAGAAATCAGTCTTTGCTTTGGATGTGTGGCTGCCAAGTATAGTATGAATGACTTGGCCAGTTTTTCAATTTCTTCCCAGCTGTGCAACACTCTTAGACTTCTAAATTAGACCCTTTTTGGCAAATCAATAACCATTTACATTTGGAAAACAGTAGTCCTCATCAAAAGAGGCCAGGTTGTGGGAAAGTAATTACACTTAATGTGGAAGAGAACAAGAAACCAAATAATTGAAAGAAAGACATTTAATGAATCTGTTTTCTGCAGCTTCACAGATGAGGGAAAAATTAACTTGGCTCAATATAACACTATAACCATTTATATCATGAAGCAGACAGGAACTTAGTTCTTCTAAGTTGAACCTAGCACAGGGTTTGACATTATTCTTTGAAAATAAGGATAAACAGTTTAGGTCTCTAGTCCCTGGAAACACTGAAAGCATTTGGCTTCATTGCTGTCTCTAGAGTCTGGAAACATCCCTTTTGAATCACTGTCAAACAGGAACAGTAAATGTTTACTGATTTCCAGCTATGGTATAATATTTTGCTTCCAAGTTTTTTCCGCCCAAAACGTTGAATTCTCTAGCACTAACATTTAGTTTTTCAAAAAACATTTTTTTTTTTTTACTAACATTTGAAGGCTATAAAATACAACATCAACACTTAGGAAAGTCACCAAAATATAATTTTTAACAGAGGTTTCTTTTTACTTTAATAAACATACACAGCTATTCACATTTCCACGTCAAGCAATAAATCAATGGAAGCATATTCTAATAGGCTGCATTTTGTGGATTACCTACCAAAAGGAAGTTTTGAATCAGGAGCAGAATAATTGTTAAAGTCTAATTGTAGATATAATGACAGCTGTATACTTGCATCTTGAACCTTCAGTCGAGTTTACACGGATGAAACTGTCTCAGTCACACTGATGACTGGTACTTATAGAGAGTTTTCTATCTCTTTCTCCTAGTATGAAAATTAATGAAAAATAGAAACAGCTTTCTGAGGGGTGGAGTTTCATTTTCTCAGCTTCCTACTTTCTGTAGACATCATCCAACAGACAGCAAATGGCAATATTTGGTATATTCCCCAACAACTAGTGTACAACAATGAAAAGCAAAACAGGTTGACCTAACCTAATTATTCGCATAAAATGTTCTCCAGCTATATTTTGAGTATGAAAAACCATGTTGAAAACTACACAATAAATATCTTCAAAAGGGACAGTGATTGGGAAACAAATTGAATCAAGCTTCCCAACAACTTAGATTTATGTGTCTTTTCTTGGACGATTTGCAAAAAAAATCACCAAGAAAACAGCATTTATGTAAATTAGTTAGAGAACAATGTATGGGACTTTCATATTCCCTTCTCCATGAGATCTGCATGGTAAACTTCCATACGCCATTTTACTAATGTTTGACAGGAAACAAAAACATCTAATGAGGTACTCAAATTCCATGGCCAGGACATTTTAGTTTATCCATGTTTAGTGATCATAACACACAAACTAGTGTGATTTTATTAATTCATTATTTAAAATAAAAATCCTTAGCTTTATAAAATTTTTTGAAGTGAAGCAGCAGATCCAAAAATACAAGCCCTATGATTTCATAAGACATTCAAGGGAATTGTAAAGAGCACGGAAGACATTTTCGCATCCCTGTGAGCCAAGATATGTTGTAATTTCCAGCTGTAATTGTTTAATGTGAAAAACAATAGCTTTCAGATAACACAGACTTATACAAGATGGTAAAATTATTTCCACTCATCACCTCTGTAGTACTTGTGTAGGAGTGGGAACAGTTATGAGCAGCTTATCTTCTCTTTTTATATTTATTTAATATAGAAAGTAACTACTGACTAAGTTTTCAGTTCATAGAGGAACTGGAGGTTCTTTGAAAACAAACAAACAAACAAAAAACCCCAAACCACCACAGAAACCAGAGCATCCAAATCCTGGAATCCCATCCCACTACTCTGAACAGCGCAAAGAAAACATAAAACTCAATTAAAACAAGCAGCTTAATACTGCTGCCAAATGGTGCTTTCTAACTCTAAGAGAGGATTTTCAGGTGTCAAGCAGTTACAGGTAATATCTGCTTGTCCTCAGTATATGCTATTGCTCTTAAAAGATATTGCTAGTATTATTATGTACCACCAAAAAATTTATGTAGTTCCCAGTCCTTTTAACCTCAGTATCTTTCACTGGTTCGGTATTTCACAGAAGAGAGTTTCTATTAACAGTTGAATGGAAAAGTTCTGAAATCTCTTATCATAAGACCTGTTATTTGAAGGACTGGAATAGTCACCTATTTGTACTGCACTCTGTATGAACACTAGCATATACTACAAAACGTGTCCTGTTATTGAACCATACCTTTTGTCTCCATTGAGAAAAAAACTTTAAAAAATATCCTTTAAACAAAAGAGTATCTTCACAAACATGGGTGGAATCTGCTTAATTTAGACACATTTGCTAAAACTTTTCAATTAAGTGACCACAAAAATGGAAACATTTCTCTCTTAACTTCTTAACACTAGCTTAACCTTTTTACTGGTGACTGCCTCACCAAAATCTGTCTCATTAAATAGAATCATGTCACTCATGACACTCAGTAAAACACTGTGAAAGCAATTCTCAAATATTTCAAAGGAGTTGCAGATCAGTCATGACTCGGCATATGTAAGTATGTTGCTGCCTCAGCCATAATAAATTAACTTTATTTTTCTAAATAAAACAATTCACAAGATACAAATTTATTATTTTAACTCAAGATCAGGCATCATTGTGAAACATCTCAGTTAACTGTATATTCAGATTAAATCTCTCTCACTCTGTTTAAATCCACTGTATTTCTGCCAGTTGCTGTTTCATTTCATCAGCATGCTTTGTGCTGAAAATGGATCAGATGCTTAAATTGCATCATGGTGGTATAAAGATAACCACAATAGTCATTTTACTAATGAACCTAGTTAGTTCCTAGTGTAGGACCAATGCTGAAAAACACTGATACAACCTTTGCTGGGTAAAAAAAATTGAGACCATCCTTTGTTTTGGCTCACCATGTTCAAGTTGTGTGTATCCAAACAAATTTTTTGATTTTGTTTTTTGTCTACATGACTCATAGTAACTTTCATGAATAATATGAAAGCTAATATTACAAAGCTGCAAATAAAAATGAAAGAAAAAAGGGAATACGTTATCCATAACTGTAGTCGAATGTAATTTATTGTAAGAATGAATTGGAAATACATTTCTCTTTCATCAGCTTGGAAAATGTGGGGGGAACTGGGTGACATTTAGTGTGTTGGTAGAAGTTGCTTTGATTGTGTTCTTATTTCTTCCAAATATGTCAAATGGGAGAATTTGCTTATATAAAACCTCGTGAGCTGGTTCACCACCTGCAAAATTGTTTAACACACAAGCAGGCATATATCAGTCTTTATTTTAAAACTTACACTTTTGTAAGCTTTTCTTTGTTATAAGTGTTTTTAAACCATACCTAGTAGTTAATCATATTTAGGGGGAGTAAGTGTCATCACTCTTTTTATACACAGGAAAACTGAGGCAGTAGAGCACTGACCTTTACTAAAAGAGGATGGTGATCTTGTGCATTGGTTTTGGCTGGGACAGAGTTAATTTTCTTTACAGTAGCTTGTAGCTTGGATTTGTGACCAAAGCAGTATTGATAACACACTGATGTTTTAGCTATGGCAGAGCAGTGCTTACACAGTGCCAAGGCCTTTTCTGCTTCTTACCCCAGACCACCAGCGAGGAGGCTGGGGGTGCACAAGAAGCTGGGAGGGGACACAGCTGGGACAGCTGACCAAAGGGACATTCCACACCATCATCCATGGTCAGCAACGAAAGCTGGGACAAAGAAAGAAGAGGGAAAATTCAATGTTATGGCATTTCTCTTCCCAAGTAACTGTCATGCATGATGGAGCCCTGTTTTCCTGGAGATGGCTGAACACCTGCCTGCTGATGAGAAGCAGTGAATGAATTCCTTGCTTTGATTTGCTTGCGCACACAGCAGGAGTGTGTGCACGGCTGTGTGGGGCTTAGTTGCCTGCTGGAGTTAAACCACAAACCCTTGTCACTCTGCTTGTGATGACTGAATCTGCTATACAATACATTTATTGTCTTTCTAAATGCCCTTATTGCTTTACTACTTTCAATATATTTTGTAAAGTAATTTGAAAAAAAAAAATCTTTAGTTTCAGACCAGGAAAGAACTAAAATATATGGCTTAAGAACAGCTACATATTCCAGCTCTGGTAGTATAGCATTGTCATCAAACTACAATCAGATTGTTGTAATTAATCTAAGGTCTTGAATGTAAAACAAAAATGTGTTATTTTTTTCCCAAAGTGATTTTGGATCATTGATAATCACAGAATCACACATAATAATATGAAACATCAGTGTAAATTTAAGCCAAACAGCAGAATCACACACAGAATAGAGATTCTTAGTAATTTCATAGTCTGTATTCAGCACAAATGCTCTAGTGTTGCAGACAGGAGTTATACAGAAAGAGAGACTACATGAACAGAAATATCCTGCATTATGCAGATGAATTGCAGTAACTGTCTTTTGTCAAGAAGGTCTCGATATTGGTCCCCTGAGCACTCATCAGTCCAGCTGAATGTGTCATCTGAGTGACATTTCTTCTTCATTGGCCTCCTCAGCAGCTTTGGCCCTGCCTCAGAGAATGAAAGAATGGAAAATACTCTTTTTTTTGGAGACCCGACTTCCTCACAGCTTGCAGATGTCCATGGTCCACCACTTGTATTTACTATTGTACCACGTTGCTACTGCATTGTATAAGTAACCACAGTGAAGTCAGCAAATGCTTCCCTCTCTGAGAATGGTTCCAGAAGCTGTCCTAGCCTGACTACAGAGAAAGGACTGAATATCCAGTTCTAGGTGTTAAAACTAGATGCTGCAAAAGATACACCCCTCCTTGCTTGACTAACTTTTATATGACAACTTGAATGATTTTTCCTGCAGATTCATCTAATCTGAAGTTCTTAACTGAAATATCTAACTGCAAAGCCTCCTTGCTCTAGGTTGCCTCTAAACCAGCTACAGGCAACAGTGATCTGGAGAGAGGAAATACTAAAACACTGCCCAAATCTTAACAGGCTGAAGTGACCTCTAGAAGTGCAGCTACATGCCCGTGTTCTCTAAGGGAGGGCAGGGCAACCTGGCTGCCAAAACCACTGCTTGCGTTATGTGTAGCACACTGGATTATGGCACCGTGAACTGGGAAAATCTGCAAACATTTGATGAGGTACTCTAGCCATAATTCTAAAGTAAGTGAAGTTTGTGACACCTCAGTTAACTGCCATTATCACCTTTACTAAATGATAGAAACAATTGATTTAACCAATTTGCCAAAGTCATACTGACAGTCTTATTACCACAATAGACAACACAAATATTGTCCTCTGTGATGGGTTGGCCCTTGGCTGGGGGCCAAACCACACACACCCGCTCACACAGTCCCTGCCCCCACCCAATGATAGGGGAGAAAATTAAAGAGCTAAATGGCAAAGAGGACTCGTGGGTTGAGATAAGGACAATTTAATTACTAAACTACAATAATATTAGAAATAATACTATATACAAAGATGCAATGTGATACACAGTGATACTGCCCCTCCCCACCTGATGACCAAAGGCCTAGCCCACTCCCAGCCAATGGC
>WKFP01013938.1:48881-59363 GCA_011057875.1 Pterocles orientalis
GAACGGAGATAAACGAGTGTCCCGGGCCGAGAGCTAACGGTGACCGTGGGGGGAGGGGGGGGGAAAGGCCTTGTGAGAGCGAACGCAGGCTCCCCAAAGCGAGACGAATCCGGAAGTGCAAAGACAGCACTCCTAGGAGACTCTTCTCCTATATACTGGGTATGACGTGCATGGGATGGAATAATTGGTCAGTCTGCTTCTCAATCTTGTCTTAAAAGCAAATCCCAAGCTAGAAGCCGGGCTCTCTCTCTGTCTATTGAGAGAGAGAAGCTGAATGTATCTCGTCCTTGAGAACAAATAGCAACATCCTAGCAATAACTATAAACGTTCTTCTCTTATCAATTCTCTCCTGAGCAGGAATCCAAAACATAGCTCGTTGATAGCTATTTATGAAGAGAAGGGAAAAGGAAAAAAAAAATTAACTCTGCTCTGCTTAACCCACGACACCTCTCTTGCCACTCTGATTCCACCAAGTACCAGTGACAACGAATGAACCAAAAAAAGGAAGTCACTTCCTTATGCCAGGAGGCAAGAACACTGATTTCATGGAGGTCATGGCTGCTTCTCTTAGTCAAGGAAAACAAAAGCTTAAAGAAATAAAATGTTAAAATATAATTACTTTATAATCATATATAAAGAAATCCATAAAGAAAATAATTCATAAAGAAATTGATTTTTTTTCAAATAATACTTTATTAAATGTTTGGTGGACATGAGCTGGCAGTGTGCGCTTGCAGCCCAGAAGGCCAACTGTGTCCTGGGCTCCATTAAAAAAGGGGTGGCCAGCAGGGAGAGGAAGGTGATTCTCCCCCTCTACTCTGCTCTTGTGAGACCCCATCTGGAGTACTGTGTCCAGGCCTGGGGTCACCAGCACAAGATGTGGAGCTCATGGAGCGTGTCCAGAGGAGGGCCACAAAGATGATCAGAGGGCTGGAGCACCTCTCCTATGAAGAAAGGTTGAGGGAACTGGGCTTGTTCATCTTGGACAAGAGAAGGCTCCGGGGAGACCTCATTGCGGCCTTCCAGTACTTGAAGAGCACCTATAAACAGGAGGGGGAGCGATATAAGGAGGAAATTTTTCATGTGGAGGGTGGTGAGGCACTGGACCAGGTTGCCCAGAGAAGTTGTGGATGCCCCATCCCTGGAGGCATTCAAGGCCAGGCTGGATGGGGCGCTGGGCAGCCTGCTCCAGTGGGTGGCAACCCTGCCCACAGCAGGGGGGTTGGAACTAGATGATCTTTAAGGTCCTTTTCAACCCAGGACATTCTATGATTCTATGACTCTATGATTAATCAGATTTAAATTTAATAATTTAATTTAAATTAAAAATAATGTAATCACTGTTTAAGTGAATGTCTGATGACAAAAAGTATTAAAAATAAAGTGGCAAAAAAAAGTAAAGATGTTCACAATCATCGTGCAAATAATTGTGAACATCTTTACTTTTTTCTTTGCCACTTTATTTTTAATACTTTTTTTTCTGAAATATGCTTCTTTTCAATCTCTAAAGGGCTGCTTATTGTATTTATGAGAAATAGGAATATCACAGTGATGGGAGGGGAATGATTCAAAGACTTAAGTTTTTTTTTTAATGACTCTTGATCCAGTGAGACAGGTAAATATTTGTTACAGTTTTGGAGTTTTCCAATTTTTAATGCTAAACACATGCTTGTGTTGGTTGCTGAATCCCAACCCTGCAGCAAAACTGCCATCACATCTCATTTGGCAACACGATAAATGCAACAACAAGATAAACACAGCAACTGTTTTGAAGAGCAAATTCTTGTACCTTCATGTACTTAGATACTACTTTAAAATATTTTGCTTTATAGGTTTATTGAATATTTATTGTCTTTGGATGTAGTACACTAATGATACTTGAAAATCACAATTTCTTTTCTTCTTCTTCTAGATAAGTTTAGCCTGGATTGAGACTTTCTTTTTTCCCACAAGTATTTTTAACAAACTTTTAGCCAGAAGTTTCCTTGCCCTAAGTGCTTTATTTGCCTTGTGGCTTTGGTTCAAGTCTTCTGATTATTAAAAGGTCCATTCACATAACAAAGGGTATTCTTGACAACCCAAACCAGCTATTTCTGAATCACTGCCTGGTGAGCTATTCACAGTTTATTCTTCACCTGGGATAACTAATCCTGTTTATCAGTGTGCTAACACTACTGTCTACCAGAACTCCAGTGATCAATCCATACAGCAATACTACTTATTTAACGCTAGTTGAGTATCTCCTAAACCATCAATCCCTGATTTTCTTTTTGTTAACTTTCTTCACTTCAGACATCACTTCCAGCATTGTCTAACAAATACTTACATCTTTCCACTCATGCTTTCACTGATTTATAAACCATCACTGCTGATTTTCTGTGTGTACTCTTTGCTTTCTTCTCCTTGCCCACTCTCCTATTTTTTCCACCAGTACGATTAATGAATCTATCTGTATTTCCCACTCCTTCACATACAGTTTCTCTTTCAAAAGATATTTCTTCTATTCCATGACCTTGGCAACATCTGAAAATATACTACTTCTGCCTCTACTCTTGGATAACATCTTGCGACAGTAATACCTCCCTTCCTCTGTCATTCGTTCCTGCTCTGAGCTAGCACCTCGTATGTTCACAACTCTAAGCACCTTTCATGTGCCAGACTAGCTTTCAAGGGCCTTTTTTCCTACCTCTGTTTCTGTCCCTGCACAAGAACTTGCTGCTTCTTTTCAAGAGGGAGTTAAAAAATGGAATCTGACTTTCTTGCTTTTCTAGGTTTCTCTTGCAATCTCTCTTCTGACATCTTTTTCTTCCCTGTCAATCAGAGCTACAGAAGTTTCTTCTCTGCTCTTCTGTAATACCAGTAATTCCTTCATTTATGCCACCACTTTTCCTAAAACATGCACTTACACTTATGCTCTTCCTTGTTATTTTTTCTAAAACTTTTTTTTGTCTTCTGGCTCATTTCAATCAAAATACAAGCATCTCATTATCATTTCATTCTCAAGAATGTAACCTTAACTCTATCTGTATGTCAATGTATTAATATTCTCTTTCAATAAATGCACTGTTTTTAGTCTAGAGGGCTAGAATTCCGTCTTTAAACTACCACTAGCTTGTCATTTGAAAAAGAAAAAAAAAACAACAACCAAACAAAAACAACAACCAAAAAAACAGGGAAAAAAACCCCACTAAACCAAAGCATTTGCAGAATCTATTAATAGCTTTTCCTTGAAAAAAAGGTGGGAATACAAAAAATAAATAAATATTTGTTTTTACAATTTTAATATTATTTTAAAATTAAACTTGGGTATATATAACTTAAAATAGATGAAAATTAACTCTCGACTAAGAATATTTTTTCTCAATTTTTGTAAGCATTAATGAACACATTATTGTGGTTTTGCTTGATGCAAAACTTTTTCTGTTTCTTTGTTTGTTCTAGATACCAATGCAATAGTTTCCCTATTTCTAATTTAGACTTTCTCTAAGCAAGCTTTAACAAATCCTAGTCCCCATTGTCTTTAGTGACCTCTTCCTAAACAAAAATCAGAATTATTTTTCTTGATTTCTCCACCATTTTTGACACAGCCTGTTAGGCCTTTCTTCCTAAAATATATCCTTGTTCCTCTTCTGAAATTCAGTTTGGTTCTTGGTTATCCACTTTTTTTTTTCCCTACCAACTTCTCATGTGGACAAGTTTTGCTGGGAAATTTAAATTCAGATACCATTTTATATGTTGAAAATCTAAGAATCTAGTTCACTACTTCAAATCTATCTTTTCTGTCCAAACTAAATAGATCTTCAGCTGTGTTTTTTTCACTTATTTCTGGCCATCAGTACAAGGCAACATGAAGAACACTAGACCAATCTTATTCTCTAAGCCATTTGCATTACCTCTTATCTTGACCTCCATGAGCATCTCCCCTCCTACCTCACCTCTGTTTACTTCCTTCTCATTTAGGACTCATCTTCTGGAGTTGTCCCTCTATGCTCTAAGTCATGTTATTATAAAAAATGTAGATTCTTTTCCTCTCTGTCATAGTCCTAGGATTTTATTTTCTTAGTCATTCCTTTGACTAAATTTTTTGACCACGTCATTATTGGCTTTTGATTTGCTGACTATGATAACTTGATTTTCTGACTTCAGCACATACAAGCATATCTGTTCTCATATGTTAGCAGAATATTCTACATTATTTCCTAGCCATTGCTTCAAACATATCAGCTCAATCACATTGTATCAAGTAGAAACAGTTTGTTTTTCAGAGTTAGCTGCCATCTATGAACATTCTCACATTTACTCGTATAGAATCATAGAATAGAATCATAGGAATCATTTAGGTTGGAAAAGACCCTTAAGATCATTGAGTCCAACTGTAAACCCAGCACTGCCAAGTCCACCTCTAAACCATGTCCCATCTACACATCTTTTAAATACCTCTAGGGAGGGTGACTCCACCAGTTTCCTGTGCTGCCTGTTCCAACGCTTGATAACCATTTCAGTGAAGAAATTTTGCCAAACAGTCTAAACGCCCTCCGGTGCAACTTGAGGCCATTTCCTCTTGTCCTATCACTTGTTACTTGGGGAAAGAGACCGATACCCACCTCTCTACAACCTCCTTTCAGGTAGTTGTAAAGAGTGATAAGGTCTCCCCTCAGCCACCTTTTCTCCAGACTAAACAACCCCAGTTCCCTCAGCCGCTCCTCATAAGTCTTGCTCTCTAGACCATTCACCAGCTTCGTTGCCCCTCTTTGGATGCTCTACGGCACCTCAATGTCTTTCTTGTGGTGAGGAGCCCAAAACTGAACACAGTATTTGAGGTGCAGCCTCACCAGTGTCGAGTACAGGTGGATGATCACTTCCCTAGTCCTGCTGGCCACACTGTTTCTGATACAAGCCAGGATGCCGTTGGCTTTCTTGGCCACCTGGGCACACTGCTGGCTCATGTTCAGCTGGCTGCCGACCAACAGCCCCAGGTCCTTTTCCACCAGGCAGCTTTCCAGACACTCTTCCCCAGCCTGTAGTGTTGCGACCCAAGTGCAGGACACAATGCTTAGCCTTGTTGAATTTCATACAATTGTCCTCAACCCATCAATCCAGCCTATCCAGATCCCTCTGTAGAGCCTTCCTACTCTCTAGAAGATCAACACTCCCACCCAACTTAGTCTGCAAGCTTTCTGAGGGTGCACCTAATCCCTTTGTCCAGATCACCGATAAAGATATTAACCAGAACCAATACTGAGCCCTGGGGAACACCACTTGTGACTGGCTGCCAACTGGATTTAACTCCATTCACCACAATTGTTTGGGCTCATCCATCCAGCCATTTTTTTACCCAACATCCGTCAAAGCCATGAGCAGCTAGTTTCTCCAGGAGAATGCTGTGGGAAACAGTGTAAAAGGCTTTACTGAAGTCCAGGTAGACAATATCCACAGTCATCCACATAGTGGAAGGTGGTCCTCAGAAGTACTTGGGAACATAGTGTACCCTCTCTCTCTTCAAAGCCTTAAAATTCTTCTTTTCTGTGATGCATATGAAAAACTTCAGCTAGAAAAGAACTCACAGAAGTCACTACCAATCCACTGACCAACACTGTCCTCTGTTTCCCATTTTCTCCACCATCTAAATTTCTTTGCTCTTTGCTCTGTAGTTATCTTGTAGGTCTCTTCGGTCAGTGACCACATTTTAGCACAATCTTTCTATAATACATAGCGTAATAGAGTCTTGGAAAATTAAAAAAATATATAAAGAAAAATTTTGTCTCTGTCTCCCTGGTCAGTACCTTTGATACAATGGCTTCTGAGAGCTATGAGCGAGAATTTGGTCCATTATATTCAATTTATATATGAACTTCAAGAGCGCATAAGGGAAATAGCCCATGCTCATATGCAGTGATTCAAAAGAATGTATTTTTTAGGAATTTAGTGTGGCTCTTTAAGCAAGCCTCTTATGATAGCGTTTACATGTTATAAAAAATGAAATTGAGTATTATTGTTGTGACTAGTTTGTGACAACTCTGAGAATGTATTGTAAATACTTCTGCTGTCATAAAGCATAGCTGCAAGCAATCCCCACATACATACATTAGTATGTGGATGAATTGACACAATAGCTCTCACTCACTTTCTGCCTCAGTTTGTATTATTTTTTCACAGACAAGTGTAAAAATATTTATTGCTACAGTTACTTTTAGAGTATTATACTACTTTGTATTCCTAGTTAACGTGTTAATATGCAATGAGCCGTGCAGGAAAATGAATACTCTCATCATAGTCTTGTTCAAGTCTAATTTCCTCTTGAGCAATTTGAGAAAAATCCTTAGCTGGTGTAACTCTTGTAATTCCACTGAGTTCAGCATATATCCTTTCATTTATAAATATATTGACTCTCCAGACTCACTTACCAGTGTGATTTTACTGAGTATTGTCTTAGCTTTTTGAAGAAGAAACATTTGAATCACCTGATCCAAAACTAAGGAGAAAATACAAAAAGGCTAACAGCAAGCATAGTCTAATAGTTTTCAAAGGTGGTGTTTCTTAATGTCTATTTCTACCATTCTGAAGTCCAGATGATGAAATTTACTGTTTCTCGTTGAAATGCTTTTTTTAAACAATGGTTTTTTTATTTTTGCACAAAGATAACATTTACTTTTAAAATAATTTTAAATATAATAAGAGCTAAACTGTGCCCATGAGACAAGAGTTTATCGTAATGACATAACAAGGTTATATCTCAAGGTGCAGCCTAAAACACTCTTCCTTAGTTTGCAAACTAGCAGTTGCTTGCTGTTAGCCTATTACAGCAACAAATCACATCCTACACTGTTACCTTGCTGACACTAACTCTTTGTCACACCCCACCTCAGGGGCCAGGGAAAAGCAGTACTGGAATGCATGCAGAGCCAACTTCATCTGCTCCTCCAAAGCTGAAGTGGGATTTGGTTCTGCCTTGTACAGTGGATACATCTACCCCTAAATATGTTTAAAAAATATGTAAACCTTGCTTATTTTTCATATCTTTGAAACACTTCCCAAAAACTCTTACTGTAACTTCTGACATGTGCACATAGGTAGGTAATTATAGGGTAAAAAGGTAGATAAAGTGAAAAAGCTCAGAAACGCCTCCCATACAGCTTTTACCATTCTAAAGGACTGTGACTGAAAATGGAATCTTACCAAAGATCTGTTCCTTACAACACTTCACGCTAAATCAAACTTATAGCTCTAGGTGTAACAGTAAAGCAACAGTAGAAAATTGTCAAGTCACTCAGGGCCAGATCCTGCAAACATGAACAGGCACACAGAGCTTTATGAGAGCTGGTTTTCCCACAGAGGCAAATGAAATGACACGTAGAAAATGAATTTACTCCCCTGCGTGTCTGCTAGACTGGATCTTTCATTTCATAATTTCTAAAGTTATGAAGCATTAAAACCCAAAACACTGCAATAGACTGATTTGCCCTATAATTCAGTAGAGAATAGCTAAGAATAGAGATTACCACAGAGGAAGTGAAATATAGGCTAAAGGTCAGAGCAGAGCAATCGGTTTCTGACTTTCAATCATACTGGCAGAGGTCATCTCCCTGGTGGCAGGGAGATTAGTTGCTCCTGGCAAGGAGATTTACAAATGCTTATGTACAGGATGTTCTATGATTCTATTGCATAACTGTAGGTTGCCAGTAGTCATGCTTTTCAGCAAACCTATGTGGGTTATTGGATAATCATTACTTTCCTCTGGTGACAGGAATGCACTGTCCAGTTCAAACTGCTGACAGGTAGGCACGTGATGGATGGAGCAGAGGTTGAGCAGGCTATGCAATATGAATGTTGAGATAAAGCCCGCATCTTCTCAGTCTTTTTCTTTATGATGTTGACCCAGAGACCCCAGCGTGGCTGGACTATCTTCCAGGACGCACATCATGAACCACTTCATTTCTCAGAGGGAAAGACGTCAAGAACATGTTTATCTCAAGGCAGATCAAGCCAAAGGGCTTCCACCCTTTCTTTTGCAAGGACCAGCTTTTCTCTGTAAACCCCTGCCTCATCCTATGTGTGTCAGCCTTGAGATCAAAAGGACTGACTGTCTCTTCTGAGGCCATAACGCTGCTCTAACCCTATCATTAAGAAGCACTTGAGAGTGCACAGCACTGGCAATTTTATGACATATTCTGTACCTGGAGAAGCAGGCTAAGTGCTGAGCTCTGGTTAACCTCACAGTCCTTCTTTTTGAGCCTATTGTATCATTTTTTTATCTGTTTGTAATGATGCTTGAGTGTACTCTTTCATTTAATTATAACTTTTGACAATATGGGGTTTTTCCTCAATAAAGGAAGACTGACAAGTAAGAACTCCACTTTCCATTTCCCATCATTTATATCATGAACAGCACTTAATGATTTAAAATTCTACCTCACTGGCTAAAATAACATTCCATTAAAAAAAAAAAAAAAAAAAAAGCTTATTTCAAGTAAAAATAACAGCTGTAGTAAGCTTTACTAATTTAATAAGTAAAGCAGTCTGGTACAAATGACAAATATTTAGCAGTACGGAGAAAAGCTCTCAGCAGAATCTAGAAACTACTGCAGACTTCAACAACTTTTCTCAGTCAGCAGAATAAACTCCTTTTAACCAGCTCTCCATAATTAACTAGCACAACACAAAGAGGAAAACAATTCAGAACATGTATATGATGTTATAACATATATAACATTTATCTTCCTTTCTACAAAAAGGAAGAAAAGAGAAGGATCCTAAAGCATGCAACACAAAATTAAGTTCACAGATTAATTATTAAGACTAGAAAAGAACCTAAACAAAGAAGAATAGTAACTCACATGTTTATAAAATACCTGTCAGCAGTCCACTGAAAAATACCAAATGATTTTTAGGAATACATCCAGACTTGAAAGTTAAAAAAAAAAAAAATCCTTAAAAAAGCAGTATCCTTATCCTTGTTTTTCAAATGACAAAAAGTTACTAACTATAATTCATATGAACACTTCAAAACCAAAACAAATCCTGATCTTTTTTTCACTGAGTAAATATTTAGCTGTTAAAAGGCAAAAGCACTCTACTAAATCCTACTTATCCATGCTAATTTTAATGAAAGATGGAAGAATCTGCTTCTAGTTTTCAGAAGTTAACAAACTGCAACTGTGCAAGACTGAGAGATTTAGATAATCAAGTAGAGTGAACCACAACAATATCACAACCATAGAAAAGAAAACTGAAGATTATTTTATGAAAGTGATGCAAGCTGCTTTTATTTAACCTGAAATTATGGTCGAAATAATCTCAATACAAAAAAATACAGCATTGGTAGTTTGCAGGACTCAGGATAGAATCAATTTAGTTACAAGGGGAAAAAGATAATAATCTAGTCCACTGAAAAATATTTGCAAAATAAATGCCACTTATGTTTCAACATCTTATATGGGAGAAAATAAAAAGTAGTAGTAATAATGGGGCAATTTAGTATAGACAAGCAAAGGGGAAAAAAAATAAAAATGCATCACGGTTTTATAACCTCCCACATTTTTCTGAATAGTTCTTAAATGAAACATGTTTTTGCATATAAAAACTGTTTGGTTTCAGAGATACAAGTATTGCTACAGTGAAGTTTTGAAAGTATGCCTTTACATGCTTGTTTTTATGCTATCTGCAAGTTCCTTTACAGTCTTAACCTACAGTCTTACCCAGTAGCTTTAATACTGCCTTTCAGAATGTTATTCATTGGTACTTGGTGTATAACCACTGCATGTGCAGGATGAACACGCAGTGATAAAATACTATAAGCAAAAGGAATTTATCCTGCACTCTTAGACTCTTCTTGCTCAGTAATGTGTCATTCATAAAAATGAAAATCTCTGGTTATTTCTAATCACCCTTAAAAAAAACCCAACTGGCAACAAGGACGTTCCTTTTCTCCACTGAGGTATGTGATTTCTTTTCCTTCAGAAAGCATATACTAATGTCCACTGATGGAAGGATGTCACCCTGAGTTTCAAAGCCAGTTGCATTGCAGCCCTGGAAAGCCATGGAGGAGGCACTATATTATCACAAAAGGTAGTTGCCTGAATTTGTCAGTAGTCTTATACCTTAAGGTCCAGAGGTCTAGCAAATGAAAGCTGTTACAAGTAATAGAACTGAAATGAAAGCGTCTCTTTGCAGAAGGATTACCTACAAAACACTTCATAAGATTAGGGTCTGACACTTTGCAAATATTTTCAATAGAAAATATGTAAAAGAAGGAAAAAAATATGCATTTAGTACCTATCTCAATGCCACAAAAAGTGAGAAACATTGGCCTGATGCATATTATATTCACTGACAAACCAGTCATTCTCTTATAAAAGGTCACAAGGTGAAGTATTGTCTTCCGAAAGCAATGACAGTACTTTCAAGGAGTTCAGAAGGCCCGGGGCTTCACCAGTCTTGTAGGCGTGTGTAAATACAGGGTCTAAAGGGTGCCTGAGACTTATA
>WKFP01013938.1:61688-77567 GCA_011057875.1 Pterocles orientalis
GTTTTTCAAATGACAAAAAGTTACTAACTATAATTCATATGAACACTTCAAAACCAAAACAAATCCTGATCTTTTTTTCACTGAGTAAATATTTAGCTGTTAAAAGGCAAAAGCACTCTACTAAATTCTACTTATCCATGGTAATTTTAATGAAAGATGGAAGAATCTGCTTCTAGTTTTCAGAAGTTAACAAACTGCAACTGTGCAAGACTGAGAGATTTAGATAATCAAGTAGAGTGAACCACAACAATATCACAACCATAGAAAAGAAAGAATACAACTTGAAAACTGAAGATTATTTTGTGAAAGTGATACAACCTGCTTTTATTTAACCTGAAATTATGGTCGAAATAATCTCAATACAAAAAAATACAGCATTGGTAGTTTGCAGGACTCAGGATAGAATCAATTTAGTTACAAGGGGAAAAAGATAATAATCCAGTCCACTGAAAAATATTTGCAAAATAAATGCCACTTATGTTGCAACATCTTATATGGGAGAAAATAAAAGTAGTAGTAATAATGGGGCAATTTAGTATAGACAAGCAAAGGGGAAAAAAATAAAAATGCATCACAGTTTTATAACCTCCCACATTTTTCTGAATAGTTCTTAAATGAAACATGTTTTTGCATATAAAAACTGTTTGGTTTCAGAGATACAAGTATTGCTACAGTAAAGTTTTGAAAGTATGCCTTTACATGCTTGTTTTTATGCTATCTGCAAGTTCCTTTACAGTCTTAACCTACAGTCTTACCCAGTAGCTTTAATACTGCCTTTCAGAATGTTGTTCATTGGTACTTAGTGTATAACCACTGCATGTGCAGGATGAACACGCAGTGATAAAATACTATAAGCAAAAGCAATTTATCCTGCACTCTTAGACTCTTCTTGCTCAGTAATGTGTCATTCATAAAAATGAAAATCTCTGGTTATTTCTAATCACCCTTAAAAAAAACCCAACTGGCAACAAGGACGTTCCTTTTCTCCACTGAGGTATATGATTTCTTTTCCTTCAGAAAGCATATACTAATGTCCACTGATGGGAGGATGCCACCCTGAGTTTCAAAGCCAGTTGCATTGCAGCCCTGGAAAGCCATGGAGGAGGCACTATATTATCACTTTTGTGATAATATACTATGTACCTTTTGGTAGTTGCCTGAATTTGTCAGTAGTCTTATACCTTAAGGTCCAGAGGTCTAGCAAATGAAAGCTGTTACAAGTAATAGAACTGAAATGAAAGCGTCTCTTTGCAGAAGGATTACCTACAAAACACTTCATAAGATTAGGGTCTGACACTTTGCAAATATTTTCAATAGAAAATATGTAAAAGAAGGAAAAAAATATGCATTTAGTACCGATCTCAATGCCACAAAAAGTGAGAAACATTGGCCTGATGCATATTATATTACTGACAAACCAGTCATTCTCTTATAAAAGGTCACAAGGTGAAGTATTGTCTTCCGAAAGCAATGACAGTACTTTCAAGGAGTTCAGAAGGCCCGGGGCTTCACCAGTCTTGTAGGCGTGTGTAAATACAGGGTCTAAAGGGTGCCTGAGACTTATAATTCTGAACTTTCCCCCTTTGGGAAACTGCATCCCTTATATATAATCTTAGCCCAATAGACATATTACTGCTAATACACTTGTAAAAAAATCCTGCCTGTTTTGGAGACTAAAATTAATTTTTAGGGTTGGTTACTGCATTTGTTTAGTTGTTCTATTTAAAATTTCAGTTCTTTTAAGCAATATGAATATTCAAACATATAGAAGAAGAAGAATTTTCATCCTTTCTAGCAGACATTGCAACTTGTTATCCGAGATATCTTGAAATTTTGTTATCGTAGGTTGCAAATTTGAAAAAAAATTCACCAAAGGTAAGCATTTCCAATGCCATTTTATTGTATTTTTATTTCATAGTTGTCATGTATCCAGTATACTACACAAAGCTAAAAACACCTTACCAAATGCTTTTGAAAAGCACAGAAATTACAAACCACAAAGATTTCTTGATTCATCTTTGCACTGCTTTTTACATTACAAGACCAGTAACTGGACGATACGTGAAATCATAGGGCAACATATGCAATAAAATGAGAAAAACAATAGAATATTCATATAAAATTACACATTATAAAATATCTTTAGCTGACATGCTGATAACCTGGTCTATGAATGCTTTTAGGCTACTTCCTATTAACTCTTGGTAAGCATTGCAGATAATTCCTGTTATTGATCTTTTCTGCTGTGTTTTTAGTCTTTTGCAATGAATTAAATTCCTTTTATCTTCACATGTACAAGATCCCTTTAAATTAGTTTACTTACTACTATTGTAGTAGTAGGTCTGATATTGATGTAAAATGTGCAACAGTCAAGGAAAGGTTTGTCAATAAACAGAATACTTTAGTATGTCTGAGCCTGCTCTCATTTCCAATTATTTCAGGAGAATCCTTACTGATTTATTTCTCACTAGTGTCTACATGACAATTTGATGTTTGAAATTCAAATCAACTATCAAAACGTATAGCCTGTTATCTGCTTCCTACAGAGTCTGGTCTTTTCCTGTTTTTTTTTTTTTCTGTTTTTAGGAAGAAAATACGGATTTTGCAATACCACCTTAGACATGTAAAGAGCTCAGCAGAAAAAATAATGCAGTTCCCAGCTTAATCACTCCATTTAGTGCTTTTCAGCTTTAAAGGTGCAATGGGTAATAGTTGTAATATCAACTGGGCTCTTCATATTCAACTATTATCACCCGATCAAAACAAAATTACTTAAAATGAGACTGCAAATACCCTCTCTTTGCTTTTCCTGTCCTAGTTTTTAACAAGTCCCAACAGAAATAAGGTCCTTTATAACAGCAAGAAGAAAAAAATCTCTTCCATTCATGAAGGATCCTGCATAGCTGGGAGTATGACCAATGGGAAATGGCAGGCCTCAGTACAACACTGACACTTATCAGAATCTCGCAAAATAAGCACTCCGAACCTAATTCATTCAGTATTTTAAGTATCCTGACAAAACAGCAGTGCACATTGATATGCAATGCAGTGCAACTCCATTGTTTATAGAAGTATGTCAACATTCAAAGAAAAGACATTTTTATATTTGTAGGCAAAAATACAGCTAGAAGTACTTTCTATGTGCTATATTTTCATATAGAATGGCTTTTATCATTGTTACAGAAGACAATGAAATTTAGTTTTGATAGGCAACTAAAACAAATATTTCAGTTTTTCAATGGTTTCTTTTACTGTACCTTAACAGTTTCTTTGAAATTGTATGTACCTATTCAAAATTAACCTTGCCTAGGTATGCCTATTTTTAAAGAATATTTCCCACGTTCAGAAACCCCTATTCAAACACTGGCTTATCAATCTCTAAATTTCTTTAATTTTTATCAAGAAAGCTCAGCCTTACTTCCTATGTAGAATAGCCTAAAATTTGAATCTCAATCTGTTAGATATTTTCTAGGACATTTTATGGAACCAGAAAATTCTCACTGAAGCTACTACTTAGCTTGGATTTTCCTTTTCTTTTTTTTTTTTCTTTTTTTTATTTTTTTGTAATTACATAAAATTAATTTACCAGAGTCCGGCTGCTCCTGAAACATATGGCTGTTTTCTTTACACTATAATATCTGTTCATTATCTGCTTGGTTTTCGACAGCAACACCCCCTCAGATGGTCTATTCTGATCATCTCTAGGAAATAAAAGAGCAAAGAGAAATATTTTCTGGATCACCAGGAAGGCCTGGCTGCACTTTTCAATTTGCCAACAAAAACACACTCAGTCACATCTTGCCAAAGACTGTCACCCAAGGAATCTACCATCAGTTGAGGATATGATGTGCATGACTGCAAGAAACGAGGAAAGATAATCTCATAAGGACATCATGTCTTGGAAGAATGTGTCTTGTTTTGCTGGAGGGTATAGTGGGCCACCTCAGAAGACATCTGTCTTTGAGCAGAACCTGGACAGAGTATAACCACATTGATTGTAGAGACCTGTATGTTAGCATGAAGACTATATAACCTGTACTGTGATGGTCTTTGACTCATTCCTAAAGCAATCTGCAGAATTATACCACTCTCAGCAAACCTTGGTCACTGCAGGATGAACTTGGACGATTAACTGTGATGGAGAGGCCTGTACACGGTTCCCATGTGTATGACATCATCTACAAACCTTGTCTTATCCTGAGATCAAGCAGCATACCTACATATAACAGTGCTTTACCTGATGGCAAAAATAATGAATAGATTTGTTTACCTCTAAGAAAATCCTGTAAATCTGTAAGGATCACAATGGTGATGCACCACACCACAGACAGGATCTGTGCAGTGTGCCATGATCAACATGAAGGGGAATGTCCGATGCTACAGCAGCTGTCATTCCCAGCATCAGCAGGGACATCAGATTGCTATTACCTTTTCTATTAATATCAGAAGGGACATAAGATTATCACCTTTTCTACTATTTCTGTGCTCTGTTTAACAAACTAATTAATTAGACTTGGGTGTCCATGCCTTTCTTCTTGAGATCCAAAAAACCCCAGTGCCTCCTCAGTGCAAAACAGGGGGACCTATAAACAGACTAT
Organism: Pterocles orientalis; assembly: GCA_011057875.1. Taxonomy (NCBI): domain Eukaryota; kingdom Metazoa; phylum Chordata; class Aves; order Pterocliformes; family Pteroclidae; genus Pterocles; species Pterocles orientalis. Next base: position 66,287 of record WKFP01013938.1, read on the forward strand.
ATAAGTGAACCCCGACATTGCTAAGACCTCCCTCTCAGAAATGTCAGTACTAAATCACCCACTTTTTCCTGAGTGAAACTAAATTTTTTTCCCCTTTAAATCAGATGCTAATTGTTCTTCTTTTCTGAGTAGGCAAACTGTCATCTACTAATACTGTGAGTTTGCTATACAGCACAAATGAGCATTACTAAGTAAGAGTGAATTTTAAAAAACCATATAAAGGGAAAAACTCTGCATTTTTCAGGCACCACTAATAAGACTTTCGACGATGTTCTCTGTGATGTTGGCAGAATAGACCAGATTGATCATTAGCCAATTGCCAAGAAGGCCTCAGGCAAGAACAGAATCAAAAAGACACTTTAACCATGATAAGCTTCTATATGTAAATTAATGGGAAATAGGAACATGAACAAGCTGTAGATTATCCATGGATTTTTATGTTTGTTTTTTTTTCCCCTAAAGCTGTAGACAGTTCTGTGGAATGGTTTCTAGCTTTTACTCATGATGGGTTTCTTGTAGTTTGTTTCTCGTTACATAGGAATTGCTTAAAATATTAGCATATAGAGCAAGTTTACTGAACATTTTCTCCGTGACAGAAAATTTGATGCCAATGTACTTGATTTAAAATTTCCACTTCTGTTCCAACTGTAAGATTTCAGGGTTTGGAATCCACGGAAAAACGTAGGCTTGCTTCATAAATCACTCTGCTCATTTCAGGAATGATTATAAACTATCTATCTCAAGTAAAATGGACAGAGAAAGTGGAGATTTGGATCACTAATCTGGAAAACACTTTAGTTTAGTATGGCTTCTCTCTTTTTTTCTTGGATTAATGACATTACAGTGCAGTGGTTGCACACAATGGATGACATGGAAAACGACAATGAAAACCAAAGCCTCACTTTAAAAAAATCAAATTGTATCATTTAGAGTTTTGTTCTACTTTGGGGGCTTAGACGTATGGCTAAGTTATGAAATACTATCTGATCTGCAGCACATTTGTTGGTCATGGGTCTAAAAAGATCAGATACGTGCTAACTTAAGTTATAACCTCAGTTATCACTGAGGGATGATCTAGTTTGTGCTACTTTCTGTTTTCCCCTGTCTGGAATGTATATAGTCACCAAGGAGCAGGAGGCATATGGAATAAGTAAGTTGCCCTGGAGCAACAGCTTCATGCAGTGGATCCCTGAGAAGTGCTTACATAAAAAGAGCAGATCTGTTCTTATTGCATACACAGAGCGAAACCTACCAATTTATGTCATAAAATAGCTCTTAGTGCTTTGCTCCCTAGCTGTTCTTACCGAGCCATGTATCTTGGAAGGAATGAACTGGATTTCAGTGTTTAATAAATTTGAGTCCATTACCACCAGCTCAATCTCATTACCTTCAAGCGCTGTGTTAAGACTTCTCTACGTGAGAGGTTACTCTGGAACAGCCGTTCTTCAGCTGCTTTTCCTGATTAACTCCATATGTGAAACCCTCGGCTTCCGGAACAAGAGAGAAAATTGGAATAAGACATTTTCTGGAATCAGAGAAATTGCAGATGAACTTAATCAAGATGAGTTAAGGCAGTTTAAATCAACACCTTACCTTATTCCAATTACGTTTTCATGAATAGGAATTATGAACCTTCATAGTTTGAAGGTAATGTAATTATGTGTGAAAAAAAAGTTTCCTGTCTCATAGAAATGCTCAAAAATGTTTTGATTATGTTTGTTAATATTTTTCTCTATTGTAATTATTCTCTTTTCCCATAAAAATAAAAAAAATCAACTAGAAAATATAAAAGTAAAATGCTGACAGAGGAAACTTGTTATGGCCCGTAAAATAAAATAATTTTCAATTAATTGTTTTGACAATAAAATCTCGTCTGTGTCAGAGGTTTATTGTAATAGAGAAGTTCATTGTCTGAGAAGAAAGAAACCTGTTGTCGTGTTTATCTCTTACATTTAGTATTCAGAGCTACTGACTAGAAGAGAAGATTTGGGTTTTTAGAATACATAACCAAATTACAGACGTTAAATGAGTTACAAAAGCTTTATTCCAGAACAGACCACTTACTCTAGCTTCACCAAACATACACATAAAATGCTTTATTTTGTATTAGACCACTTATTCCAATTTTACTTACCTGGATGATATTTTTGTAGGTCAAGTACTTGTCAAGTACTGAACATGATGCTAAGTACAAGAAATAGAACTTGTCCTCTCAAAACACAGGCTATGCTTTCCAACATTAGTTAATTCATATTCTTGTACAGTCTCCTTACATAGAGTTGTGCTTCCCTCTTGGTATTGCTGACTGAATACACTATTCAGAATACTACTTTCCTGTGAAAATTTTATTTTATCAAAATGTGCTGTTTGTGGTTACCAGAAATTCTCTGCATTAAAAAAGAGTCTTGAAAATGAGCCAAAGATGTTAAAAATGGACTTAGAAAAATGCGTGGGCAATGCCGACTGAGGGAAGAGAAACTACAGTAAACTGAACGGACTGTGAAATGGGGATTCAGGATAGTTCCCACAATGTTTTCTATTGATTTTCTGTTGATGTCCTGAATAGCTTTTGGGTCAAGCGCCCTGTATAGATGTCTTCTATATAAGTCAGTACTCTTGTGACTCCAATTTTGCAGATTTGCAAAACCATAGTTACCTCCCTCCCAGTCCCAATTCTTATTGAAAAAGATGAAAATTGAAACTGAGGATGTTTCTGATTTTGTCTTATACGTGAAAGCACTTGTCAAAACATGTGTCTCTGCTATTCCAGAAGTTATTCACTTAAATCACATATATATTTTTAAAAAACAGTGCATATGGGTCTTTGGGGAGGAGAAGAGGAATTTCTCCCCTAACAGCCTGCTGCCTTTGGTTGAAGCATGACATATCTAGTCAATAGTTTGTGGGGACTCAGTTACCTTTTGTGAGGCAGCAGGAGCTGGGACTCTAAGTGAAATTTCTCGCTATTACTTTGTACGACAGTCGTCCACGAGACAAAACTTTTTCTGTGGTCTTTTTTCTGTCATTTCAAGTATCATCTAGAATGGAATAATTCATATCAAACCAAGTAACAGCTTAGGCAGCTAGCAGTTCATAGATGAAGGCAGGATTATCTGGGACAAGAGCAAAGGAGAGAGAGAGGGGAAAAAAAAGAAGCATAGAAGGAAAAACAGAGAGCAGGGAGAAAAAAAGGGGGAAAAGAGAAGGGGAAGGGAAAGGAGAAGGAGAGAGAAAGAAGAGGAAGGGGAAGTGAGAAAAGACAACCAGTCAATGAGTGTCTTAAGAGAAGCAGCCACAAAACATACAGGAGTCTTGACATCAAAAGTATGGAAAAGCTGAGTTAGAATGAGAAAAAGAAGGAATGTAATGTCTATAGTCTCATCTATCCTTGATCTATTTTTACAGTCAGTTTAGCTGAGCTAGTGCTGACCACAGTTTAACTGTAAGAACTGGCAATAACAAACCAAGGTCAGCAGACATTTGTCTGAGGTTAATTCCAGACCAGTTCACCTAAACTGATTCCTTGGGTCTGTTTGCTGAAACAAAGCCATTTCAAGTGTGCATATAAATCTTGTCTGCTATCTAACAGCAGATTTTCAGAGGAGTTCAGCTACCATATGGGATACTCAAGGAATTTTGGAGAAATGCTAAATGCTATGAAGCTTTGAAATCTAAACTATAAGCAGCAAAGCAGAAGACCCCTTTAAAAAAAGGTATCTTTACATTGAAGAAAAAGGAATTGTGAAATTGTCATTAATTCATCACTCATATTTGACTCCATCTTTGAAATAGGTAGTAGCTAGAAGAGCGCACGTAAAAAGTCATTTGTTTCTTTTCTGTCTGGTAATTTATAGAATCGTAGAATCATAGAATGGTTTAGGTGGGAAGAAACCTTAGAGATCACCTACTCCCACCTCCCTGCTACAAGCAAGGACACCCTCTATCAGACCATGTTGCTCAAAGCCCCATCCAGCCTGGTCTTGAACACCTCCAGGGATGGGGCATCCACAACTTCCCTGGGCAACCTATTCCAGTGTCTCACCACCCTCAGAGGAAGGAATTTCTTCCTAATATCTAGTCTAAATCTGCCCTCCTCCAATTTAAATCCATGTCACTTTACATAGTCATTACCCTATTGACACAGAGTACTAGCATTCTTAATGCTTTTACTGAATTAGAAACATATATCCCAGGTACAAATCATTAGAGGATTAAGACCCAAATCTCTGATATTGATGAAACACGGGAATTACAGGAAAACACCAGTAAAAGTCATTGAACAACTCTATGGAGAACCCTGACAAATAAAGTGTAAAAAAGCATGCTGAAAATAGAAATTTCTAGTAATTGTATAGTAAATGTAACTTCATACTTTCTGAAATAATGAGTGAAAATTCTAGACACCTGCAAATGCTTAGAAGTTGAAACGTGACTTAAAAGTGCACAACACTTATTTCCTTTTTCTTATACAAAATAAGGGTCATTTGTACAATTGTCAGTTTGATACCAAATAAGATTTTTAGAACACATTTTCAGGCATTATTTGCATGCTCAATTTCATGTACAAGTGTATGACAAAATTTGACTTTTTGCCACACAGAAAGTAAAGAAAAATCTACTGAAGGCAATTGCAAAACACTTTCTTCAAAAGCACATTGTCTCCTGGCTATCTGCTCCTTGGAATTCTGAGGGGACCTGCGGGATTTGCTGTGGCGAAAGGTTATCCAGGAACCTTACGAAAGATACAAACATTCCTTAATTTTCCAGCCACTGCCTAGAAGTACATAATTTTCTATGACAAGAAGTAAAGCTCCTCTATTTGTCATTGGATAAGACAGTTATATTAATTCAGAATCTGTTTTCCCAAAGAACTCCTGAGAATCTTAGAAAGGAAAGCCTCTTCTTCATGGAAATGTACACAATAACATCTTTTTTTTAAGAATCTTTTGAAAATGGCATTTAAATGGCCTGAAATAATAAAAAAAAAATGTTTTTCCCCCCATCTCTGTATTTCATATAGTTACACAGAGAGTATGTGCACAGCTAGGGAACAATAGAACCACATAATGTTACAACAGTAATATACAGTCAATATCATTATCCAGCTTAATAATGCTGGCACCTGTGATGGCAATTGAAACAAAAAGAAAGCTATATCTGTGTGCAGCGGAAACATTATGGCACCCATTGATTTCAGTGGGTAACTATTCAGGACTTAAATTGTCAAGGAATATTGCTTTGTTTTCTTTATAAAAAAAGATCACTTTGGTTTGAAAGAACAAAACTCACATTGGGTTTTATGTAGTTTTACTTCGTGGCAACATTTCACACTCATGTCTGAGGTCAGGCTCCATCTGTTGCAGTTCCTATATTGGAGTTGTTTCCATAGGAAGCTACAGTGTTTTGCTCCTCATTGACCAAACTCGACATTTCCCCCAGCAAATTCTCCACCAGCAGAGAATGTAACTCATCAACCTTTTTGCAGGTGCAGAAATATCAGCCTTACATAAAACTTTGCATGTTGTATACTGCCTCCCTTGTGCAATTTTAGACATTGCATAAATGTATACCCAGTGGTATCAACTCTACAATATAGTCTTTGAAACAAATGAACAAAAATGTGGTGGAAGAAAACAAAGTCTGATATTATGCTGCATATCTTTTCAAACAATTAAACTGCCACTTAAAATGCAGCACACTAATTAAAGGTTTTGTGGAAGTCTAATTTGTCTCTTCCAAGGTTATGCAAGGAAACAGTAAAAAAATGTTAATTCAATGCTTCCAGTGAAATAATAAAAATAACTTTTTATTAGAAAAAATTATATAAAAAATAAGGCCAGTTAATAGTAAGGAGTCCAAGGCCATAAGAAACATTTTGATGATCTGCAAGTGCTCAGGACTAATTCCAGCATCCTTTAGTGGCTGGTAACTGAAGGTCAATGTTGTGTGATAACACATGCAAAAAAGATTTAATTTGCATGCAATCAGAACTCTCTAGTTATTATTCTAAGAAGAGGCTGAAAATGTTTTTTTTCCATGCTGATTGATTTATTACTTCCTAGAGAAAAAAAAAAACAGATTACCTTATATTTAATAATTGCTCATTCAATTTATTAAAAAGGAAATAAGAGTTTTACTTGTGGGTCCCACCATCTTACATGAAAATCCAATTAAAAAAACCCTACGGCATTCCTCTCTGAAGGGTCAATACAGATTCTTTTTGACAAGTTGGTAGTCGCGTCCATTATAAGGCAATATCAAGTTGTTAATTTAATTTTTCACAACTGAGAAAAAGTGGGACATCTTTTAAAAGAATGTATCGCTATTATAATATGAGGGTTTCTTTTTACCCTCTTATTATTATCTTAGTTCATTTATTTTTAACCTTTTCCCAACTAGTAGTAACTACATTTTGAAATAAAACTGTATAGGTTGGGAGCATTCTCAGTGTGTAAATTAAAATGACGCAAGAATTTTTTTACATCACAAGTATTATTGTTAATAAATAGACAAATTGGACTTGCAATATACCTGTAATATACATATTAGAGCAGACTATTCCTTAGCTATTTTTCAAAACATCTTTTTCTCATTTAATTCAGGAATATAAAGTTATATATAAAGCCTAGTTCATTTAATTTCATTCATGGGTACAACTAGATGTTGTCCTTAAAAGGTTATGGTGATCCTAGACTTTAAACAGATTGTGTTAACTAAAATGTAACACTTGCAAATGGAAATAATGTAAATAATGTACATAAATCCATAGATGTACACAACTCCTGACAAACATGACTGCATCAATCAGAAACCTGAACCACCCTTTATGTATTTTCCTAGATATTTAGTTTAAGTATTTCATCCAGTTCACCATGTTAGGTATTTCTATGAAAACCAAGAAACTAGACAAAAAAACAGAAATCAGTTGTTTGTACCCACGTATGAAGAACTGATTTTTAATTTCAATAGGCAAACAAGCCAAAATAACAACACTCCACTTTACTCTCAACTGTGGGAAATTAACTACTTTCATTCACAAATAAAATTATTTTTTGCCAAAAGAAACAAACCTTCACTTCACTGTCACTTCCCCTCATAATTAAACAGATATAAATGAAGTGAAACAGTCAACTCCTTTAGATCTACAACAATATGTTTCTTTTCAGGTTTTCTGAGAAAAATATAAGTTCATATTCACAATGCTGGCAGAAGAGGATGAAAAGTTATTTTATATTGTTTTTTATCAATTTCTTACTAGTAAGACCACTCATATTCAATTCTTTTCTCTTCCTCTGAGTGTCCAGACTCCAGCTCTCTCTTCCCAAGTGGCCCAACAGGTTAAAAATACATTGGAAAACCGTGAGACAAAGCCTCCTTCATCTCTCCTGCCTAGCCTGTTCTATCTTGTATAAATAATTCAACACTCATTACAGTTAGGAATAGAGACTACATGCCTCCTCTTTCCAATGAACATGAGACTGGACTCTCTCACTTTCTCATTCTACATTCCAGTGACTATCTAAGCATTTTATCTGAAAGGCAGAGGATTCAGAAGGAAGGAAATGAGAGATTCACTGGCTGGCATATCCTATGTAAGAAACTGTCAGATTTAAAAATTAAGAAAACACAGTTCAAATCTTTATCCTGACAGAAAAAGAATTCCATCATATGCCTCCCACAGGCTTCATAGCATTCCCTGATCTACATACATTCTTTGTCTGAAGGTATGTGGTTTCACAGATTACACATTAAAACCAAGTTATTTTAAAGTAAAGAATTCACATCTTTAGGGAATTAATACAGGACCCACGGCAAGTACAAATGGGATAAAATCAAATATAAGTTATCCAAGAATCATTGAACCAGATTAGCCTCATATCTATAGCCTATAACATAATGTGAATGGGGAAATAACAATATAGTTAATCTATCAGACATATGGTAAAACATCTGACAGACTACCTATGGGAATTAACAAGTCGGTGAACACAAGAGATGGTGAAAAATTTTGCAGTGGATAGTGAAGTGACGAAAAACAGCTGGCAACTGACAGATCTGAGAAGGGAATAACCAAGATGGGATCAGTTACTAACAGAGTTGGTCAAGAATTAGTCACTGTACAGATCTTTTTTAATATTTGCATTACATTACATTTCATGCCGGCACAGAAAGTGGAGGCTAGCTGATAGAATTTGTTAGTAACACAACGTGAAGCAGACCACAGCACAACACAGAAATAACTGGAGGAATATGGTGCTGGGTATCACTAAAGCAAGGTGATACACTTAAGGAGGAACAAAAGAAAGTTCCGCTCTAAAGAGCTGGAAAACAAGAAACATAATGTGATGTGTCTTGCTTATTATTGACAATGATGATGTGACACGTCCATCAAATAGCAAATGAAATTCCAAGATGCATGTGGTGAGGCCCCCGGAATACCACTAGCCATATGAAATAAGACAAAAAGGTCTTGTCTTGTTTAATTTAGTAAAATGAACTTGAGAAGTGATAACTAGACAGAGTGGCTAGGGGTAAACACAAGAGAAGAAGAAAAGCAATTTAAAATAAACAATGATGTTAACCTAATAAAAATATTTCTAGATGGGCCATAAATACATTTGGGTTGGAAATCAGAAATTGTATTCATCAGAGCCAGAATATTCTGTAAACAGCTTTCCAATAGGAGTAGCAAGGGCAATAAACCAAACTAGTTTTAAGATGAAGCATGTTTCAGAAATAAAAATGTTGTATATAAACAGCTGTTTCAGTTAATTCTTGCCAAAACACAGACAAGTATCCAATAAAACCTTACCTAGTATTCATGCCAAATTGCCCAGTGAACTGCAGGAGAGCAGAGAATTTTAGTATCTATGACTCTGAGATGACCCCTCCATAATGTCTATTTTGGAACTGGGGATTTCAAAATCATTGAGAGCCTCAGTTTGAGAGGACTAACTGCTTTTCAAAATTCAAAAACAACCTGGTAGCTCAGGAGGTTCAGTGTTGCCTTTTCAGATCCCCTTTTGTTGTGATGTTTATACTGAGCTCCAGAAATTTTCTGTGTCACAGAAAAAAAAATTGAATTTTCTAACTATCATTCAGTTCTAAGAATTAAGAGGACAAAGCATGTTGTCTGAAATGAAAAGTGAATGAAATATTCGGACAGTCTCTACAACCACAGCACACTATAGTCTATTTCCATACCACAGAAACACGTTGTTATGCATGTTCATATTGAGTGAATTTATGACTTTCCAACAACATGTTTTACTCAGATTCATTGGGTTAACAAAAAGTTATGACCAATTTTATATGACTAATTCAATGAAGGCAAAGCACTTGTACGATTAATGTGCAAATCATCAATATACTGTTTCATTAAAAGGGGGTTTCTAAATTATGCTTATAATAAGACATATTAAATATGAAAGTGAATATGCAAAACAAGGTTGAAAGCAAGTGGACCATTGTTATTAAAATCTATTGCTCAACATTTTGTCACTTAGATCTAGAGGTGAACTATAAAGGTATGGTCTGATGATTTTTTGTGATTAGTGAATTTCAGTACCTTGAGTAAACTCGTTTTAGATTTTATTATATACAAGAGTCAACTCTCGTGTAGTCTACTGCCACATTTCAGATGTGTGGTAGCTTTTTATTAAGTTGTTTAAAAAAAATAATGGGCAATTTTTTGTCCTCTGTTTATAGTAAAAACATTTTTCAGAGAAAAAAAAGATGACAAAAAAATTAGTATATTTCTTTTTGCTGTCATACCGTTTACCACCCCTCTCAAGCTGCAACTAAGAAAGTAACAAAAAAAACAACACATACACAAGCTCTGAAGAGGATTGGGTATTGTTTATATTGCATTTGAAAAATCACAACCACAAATGACCCACTAAGAAAAAAATGGGAGTAATAATCAACAACTAACTGCAAATGTACGTGAAAAGAAGATTACCAGTGTACTTTGATATGAATTTGGATTTTTATTTCAAACCAGAGAAAGGAACAGTGATTGAAAAAGTTGGTTGAAAAAATAAGATTTTTTACAGTGAAACTTTATGGCTGTGCTATGTACAGAGTTTCTGAAAAAATCTAATGCATGAAGCCTAGGCATGTTCAAAAGCAAGATTCAATCCTAGCACCTATATTCTAAATGAAGTGGTATATAAAGACCCAACTCCAGAAAGTATGAAAACTATCACACTTTACAGAAAGAGATAGGTATCAAATAGGAAACACAATATAGAAGCTAGATGATAAACCTTCATGTAAGATCAGCAGACATAATATATTAACTACTCACCTTTCAAAAATTAAACACACTTCAGGGAAAATAATGTCCTTATACAGGAGAGTCTGATCAGTGTGTTAGTGTGTGGTGGGTTAACCTTGGCCAGCAGCCAGATGCCCACCCAGCCGCTCTCTCAGTCACCCTCCTGAGCAGGACTGGGGATCAAAAAGAGATGGAAAAGTTTGAGGACAGACAAAAAGATAGGGAGATCACTCACCTGTTGCCAACATGGGCAAAACAGGCTCAGCTTCATTCCTTCATTCCTGATTCCTCTACCAAGTGCCCCTCATCTCGAGTGGCCCAGGGAGACAGGGAATGGGGTTTGCAGTCTGTCCATAACAGTTCCTCTCTGACACTGCTTCCTCCTGCCACTTTTCCCCTCCTCCAGAATCCTCTCTAAGGGCTGCAGTCCTTCAGGATAAAACAGCTCCAATGTGCATCCTCCTCAGGCCACAGTTACTTCACGCAATATCCGCCTGCTCAGGCATGGTCATAGAATCATAGAATGGCCTGGGTTGAAAAGGACCTTAAAGATCATCTAGTTCCAACCCCCCTGCTGTGGGCAGGGTTGCCAACCACTGGAGCACCCTGCCCAGGGCCCCATCCAGCCTGGCCTTGAACGCTTCCAGGGATGGGGCATCCACAGCTTCTCCAGGCAACCTGGTCCAGTGCCTCATCACCCTCTGCATTAAAAATTTCCTCCTAATACCTAACCTAAATCTCCTCTCTCTTAGTTCAAAAACATTCCCCTTTGTCATGGGTTAAGCAGAGCAGAGTTAATTTTTTTTTCCTTTTCCCTTCTCTTCATAAACAGCTAGCAAGAAGCTATGTTTTGAATTCCTGCTCAGGAGGGAATTGATAAGAGAAGAACGTTTATAGTTATTGCTAGGATGTTGCTATTTGTTCCCAAGGACATACATTCAGCCTTTTGGGGGGGGAAGAGACAGTCTGGCTTCTAGCCTGGGATTTGCTTTTAGGTAAAGA
>WKFP01013938.1:78404-133435 GCA_011057875.1 Pterocles orientalis
GGTGGGTTTTGTGAAACTCCGCTGGTGAGATATTCATTGTATCAGTGTTTCCATTGTATTTTATACCTTGTCTTATTGTTATATTCTCTTACCTTTTGTTTTCCTTGTGTGGTGTTATTAAAAGTCTGTCGTTATCTCAACTCACGAGGTTCCATTTTTTTTCTTTTCTCCTACCCTTTCCCATCTTACCGGGAGGGGAAGGGGGAAGGGGGGCGGGGGGGTCGCGACCACGTGGTGGTGGTCCTGACCCAAGACACCTTCCTGCATACTTAGCATGTCATCAGCATCAATAGCCCTCATTTTTGTAGCTGTTGCAGGGACAGTGGAAAGAATCTGAAGGAGAACACTAGCTCCACCAAAGGATACCGTCCCATATATATAATTTCCTTCTTTCTTGGTTGAGAAACAAAGGTTTCTATGTTCAGCATAACACTATAGCTGTGGAAAATTAATCTACCCTGAAAGAAAAGGCTACTATACACACACACACACACACACACACAAACACATACACAAAATGTATATTCTGGTGATTTAAGACATTTCACTTGACGTGATTGTACTTCTCCAAATGATTCTGTTCTACAAGAAAATGGGTCACGAGTTTCTATTTTACTGTCAGAGAAAACTCAAATGCTAATTTACTTCCAAATTTTGAATATGAGTACAAGTAATCCATTTTCTTATTATTTCTTTGGATAGATTAATTTGATGTGTTCATAAAAGGGTACCAGCCATGCATCAAATCCTGATAGTTTTGCTTTTAATTCAGATTTTCATGTATTTTCCCATTTGACTTTAAGCATTACTTTTCTTGATAATTCCTATGAAAATTATTAAAGTAACAGAACTAAGGACTTTGATAAAAGACTGTGTAACTTGGCCTTCTGAAAAATGTTGGATTTTGCTATAGTGCTTTTTTGGGGGGATAAACAAATCTAAATTTACAGTTGTAGCAAAATTTGGATGCATCTCTGATGCAATGAACTCAGAGGACAAAAATCAATTTACTAAAAACATATCTCCTCCTTTAGTTCATACAAGTGCAATAAAGTGCAATTTTTAGAAAAGTTAATTTTTTTTAAAACAAAGCGACGCATTGCAGCCCTCTGCCCCCATCTCCGTTCATTGACAATTTCCTCTATGCTCTGATACACACCTTATTTATAGGAATGGAATAGAAAAACAAGAAAAGGTTAAAAAAAAAAAAAAGGTTACCTGCAACTGCACAGAAGGCAGAGTGGCAGCTGAGAAAGATACTGTGGCATTATAACATTCCTACTCTGCAATTAGTGTTATTGAATCAGACCTGAGCACTGCATGGAGCAGCATAAAACTTAAACTCCACATCAAAATTATAGAGCAGAATAGCCTATAGGCTTAGCTTGAAACTAAATTTACCAACTGTCAGCTTTGTTTAGCAAGTAGTGCATCCTAAAATCTGGCTCTGGGTAATCTATACTGATTGACCCAGTAAGAAGGGAAAGGGGGAATGTATGGCCTATATTTCAGAATTCCCTCAGTTGTATATATTTCCAGAATGTGTAGGAAGACAGAATTCCACCTGACTGTTGCCTCGAGGGCCATATGCCTTGTACCACGTTTGTAACAAGGTCACATGGCTGACAATAAAGACACAAGAAGCCTCGGGGTCCTTCCTAAAAAGAGAAAGACAACAAGGACACTAAGACACTTAGGCATTCTTAAATTAACTACTTTCATTTTTTTCAAAATAGTTTAAATTTTATTTTATTTCTTTACAATAGTCTTTTCCTTCTCTTGTCTTCCCTTCTCTTTAAATCCCTAATATTTTGTTCCAAAACAGGACCACTTTTTTCACAGAAGTTATGACATTTGGCATATTATCACCCTTCAGAAGGAACCTGTTCCTCCTACCCATCCCTATCACTCATGCTTGGGTGTGTCCAGATGAGCTGACACATTGGAGGAATTCAGCAGTCACAGGCTGCCTCGAGCTCAGCCAAGCTCTCAAATGACTCGCTGGGTTTGTGTGGCGTTTCTGATATCCATGCAGAGTCCTCTGACCCATCTAGAGATATCCTCTGATATCCATCCAGAGATCCTCTGGACCCACTCCAACAGGTCCATGCCCTTCCTGTGCTGAGGGCTCCAGAGCTGGATGCAGTACTCCAGGTGTGGTCTCACCAGAGCAGAGTAGAAGGGCAGAATCACCTACCTTGACCTGCTGACCATGCTTCTTTTGATGCAGCCCAGGATACGGTTGGCTTTCTGGGCTGCAAGCACACATTGCTGGCTCATGTCCAACTTCTCATCCACCAGGACACCCAGGTCTTTCTCTGCAGGGCTGCTCTCAATCTCTTCATCCCCCAGCCTGTATTCATACTGGGGGTTGCCCCGACCCATGTGTAGGACCTTGCATTTGGCCTTGTTGAACCTCATGAGGTTTAAAGAAGAACACTGTTCCAGCTTGTCAAGGTCCCTCTAGGGGGCATCCCATCCCTTAGGGGTGTCAACTTCACCATTCAGCTTGATATCATCTGCAAACTTACTGAGGGTGCACTCAATCCCATCATCTATGTCATTGATGATGATATTAAACAGCACTGGCCCCAGAACAGACCCCTGAGGGGCACCACTTGTCACTGATCTCCATCTGGACATTGAGCCATTGACCACTACCCTCTAGAAGCAACCATCCAACCAATTTTTTATCCATGAAACAGACCACCCATCAAACACATCTCTCCAGTTTGGAGAGAAGGATGTCGTGGGAGACCAAGTCAAAGGCCTTGGAGACGTCCAGATAGATTATGTCCATGGGTCTTCCCTTGTCCACTTATGTGGTCACTTCGTCATAGAAAGGCACTAAGTTGGTGAGGTAGGACTTGCCCTTGGTGAAGCTGTGCTTGCTGTCTCGAGTTACCTCCCTGTCCTCCAGGTGCATCAGCATGGCTTCCAGGAGGACCTGTTCCATGATCTTCCCAAGCACGGGGGTGAGGCTGACAGGCTGGTAGTTCCCAGGGTCCTCCTTTCTACCCTTTTCAAAAATGGGTGCAATGTTAGCCTTTTTCCAATCATCAGGGACTTCGCCTGACTGCCGTGATTTTTCAAATATCATAGAGAGTGGCTTGGTGACTACATCAGCCAGTTCCCTCAGGACTCTCAGGTGCATCTATATATCTCATGGAAAAGCTAAGAAAAAAAAAAAAAAAAAAGCAAGTCTTTAGTTTCCTCCTAATTCTGTTCCTCTGAAGATGGGGAGAGTTTATCATTGCCATTAATCGGAAAGAAACAAGACAAAGCTTGGAAAGTCTGAAAACCCTACCTGTAATCTCCATTGAGGATCTAAATTACATTCTTGCAACTGGTACAGGGAAAAACAACTCATGCTGAACTAAAGCTGATGATACCAATAAAGAGGAATCATTTTGAGAATCATGTAATCAGTATAAAAAACCCTCCTAAGCGCCAGGGGGACCATCAAGAGACTATAAGCAGTTGGGAAAGATATAAAACTTATGAAAAGAGACAGTCAAGAAAATATAAGCTGTCAGAAAAGAAACACAGAAAAGGATGAAGCATGACACATTCATGAAGTGATGCAATGCACAAATTAAAGTGAAAGATTGATATGATGGAGACCTAAAGAAAGTACAGTAAGCTTACAGTTCATAAGTCTTGAATGAAAAAGCTAAAAGACACATTGAATTTAGATAGAAAACAATGTTTGATATAACAGTCATAGAATTCATTAGTTCAGAGGAAGACTATGATTATGTTTTAACCTCTTGCTGAGAAAATGTCACAAATAAAAAAAAGTAGGAATTTCTAAACAAGTAAAGTAAGTTTCATCTCCCCTAAGATTCTTATAGCTAGCGGTGCTAGTTTACATTCGTTATTTTAAGGCCTACTTACAGTCAATGGACAGTGGTGAGCACTGCAAGGAAGTGATTAATTCATCCCATCCATAACTAGGTAATTAAAAGGGTTTCTGCTGCTTGTTCTTGGAAGAAGCCCTCCACTCTGCTCCCTCATAGCCATAAAGATTGTCTAGACAACTATTGAAAATGTACTCTTACTTGGCTAACAGTAGGTGAGATGAGTCTATCTCCTTTCCAAATTTGTTACTTTCAAGAAATTTAGATCAACTGTCCCAAGTATGACATTTTGGAAATCAGACAATTAGTCTACCAGAAAGAGAGAATGAAACTTCATGGACAGAGCTACAAATCAGAAACACATTTGAAATTGAACTGAGTGTTAAGCAAATACTGCTATCGGTAAGGCATCATGCTCCTAGTTTTATTATTTTTCATTTACAAAGACGCATTACACAAGAATTCCCAGTTTAACCTGTCCTATATTTTGTGCAATTCAGAATGGAAGAGTTGAATATCAGGTGAAGGTTTCTAAAACAAAAAGTAACTAGCTATCCTAAATATAAAGTTTTTCAAAAGAAGAGAAAAAAAAAAGAACATTTTAATTTTATTACATGCCTGCAGGAATTGTGCCTATCTCCACACAAATCCATGTAATCTTCAAACAAAGATTTCTTTTTATTATATTTACATATATGTATTATCTTCTTGGTTATCAAAAATAAAAATATCATTTGAAGCTCCTTATGGTTAATTATACATGCTACTATTTGCCTAGATGTTTATTCAGTTATAATCAAGGAGATTTCACTGACTTTTAAAGGATACTTTTTAAAAACTCATAGACTACACATATTTAACACTAAATTTGGCATTAAATATGTGTAGTTTATAGCTATTTTTATTTCATCTGTTGCGTAGTAGTCCTCAGATCATACAAAATGCCTTTGTTTACGGAATGCAAAAATGGTGCATGAGGTCTTCTGCCTTCCTGTATTCACTATTTCCCGTAGTACAGATTTTATTTTCTTTCAACCTAGCATGTAGCTCTAGAGTTGCGGAAGGAACGAGCAGCATGAAGAAATGTGACCAAGGGGTTTACTATTCTTAAATACACTAAATAAATACCAGAAAGAGGACAATATGGGAAATGAAGTATGAATAATTATTACTATGTACTTCTTACAAATCCTGTAGATTTTAACACAGCTCTAGCACACCTCCAAAAAGAACTCGCTTCGAAGTGTATGACATACAGAATACAAAATATGGTCATATGACAAATGCTTTTACTGGAGTCCCTCTTAAGATACCTCATATAACTTAACTTCCTTTCAAGCCTATGCAGATAAAAACTGGATATCACAGCTTCACAAGTTGTGTATATCTGTTTATGTACATACACACATATGCACAGCCACAAACATTGTAAAAATCTTTACATAAATGTTCAACTAACATATAAGCCAGTTTTATTTTACCCATGTGGCTATGACTAAGCTTGACTCATACCAATGACAAATGTTACCATAACAACTAACACACTCTGAAATGGGAAAATGGTAGAGAACCTATTAAAAAAAGACAAAAGTTTACCCGGTCCAGTAACTTAACAAAATAAGCAACAATCTGAGCACATGAAATGTTCACGTGCTTTATATAATTTATTGAATCCTGACTTTGCAGCTGTTGTCCACCTAGCAGAAACAGCACACAAGAGTCCTCAAGCTCATTAACAGTGATATTTAAGTAGTCAGAGTGCTTTTTTCATTACTGTCTAGACATCATTTAGTCTTTCTCACGTTACAACATATTCTGGGCTAAAATAGGCCAGATGTTGAAATTCAAATAATGGAGCATGCTGACTAGCCTTTTTCAAGTCTTTTAGACCTACCAGATAGTTCTTAAAACAAAAGGAAACAAAACAAAAACAACACATCTAACCTGAATTAGGCTGTGGTTTGGAGGGCGAAATAAGAGTCATGATAACACTTCTGCACATGAAAAGATTCCTGTGCTTACAGCAGCAGACTTTTCAAGCTGTCAGTCTAAGTCAAACAGATGCTGTACCAGAGCTTGCTCTTGGTGCAACTCTTCAGGATTCCAGTGCCCTGTTTCTCCGGATGAGACTAGAATGCCATGCATTGTCTTTTCATGTCACTGCCTTTGCTTTCTTCTCTCTCAAGGACTGGGAAAAGGCTAGCACACACCTAGATTCAATCAGCTCTAGCACAGACCACAGCACTCTCTTAGATCAAGAAACGTAGCCTACACCAGTAGTTCAAGTAAAGCCATAAGGACCCTGCTATCTCCTGTCAGTTTTCCAAGCAGAGCAAGACCTCACACACTTGGGAATGGTGTGTGCATTGGGAAAGAAAGTAGATCACTGGTGAGCCACTAAGAACTTTTCATAAGTATTTATTAATAAGCTGAGATGTTTCTGAAGAATCCAGGATGTCCTTCCATATCTGGAGGAAAAGGGGGCTATAACAACAAGTCCTCATTTTGCAAAAGGAGGCACCATGGACATTGCATATATTTTATATTTAGATATTTTTGGTGAAAATATTTCTGCAAAAGTCAAGGCTGCCTGACATTTCCTCCACTAATCCTTTCTTAGTCTTTCTCTGTCTTCTATCCAAATATCAAGAGCTGGTATCTGTTCAAGGAAAATTTTGTGAACATGAGAAGGGGGAGTTGAAACAGTTCAGACTGTATGAAATTACAATTATTGAACAAAACACTTTCATCATCACATATTTCACTGCCACTTTTTTCTAACAGATCTAGCACAGAAGTAGCTGGTGCTAGGAAGCAGAAATCTGGCAGAGATGTGCTGCTTTGAGGGGTGCTTTTCAGCATGCCAGTGAAGAAGCTTTGATTTAGCCAGAAAGGACTTTTAAAATAGAAACTGGCATATGCAAAATAGATTTTAAAACAGAATTCTTTATCATAACTATTTCTCTTTGATATCAAAGTGAAGATTTGGCCCAACAAATGTCAGATGCAGCAGGAGCTTATACGTGAAAAGTGTCAAACTGACTGTTGTACGAAACCATACACAGAAAGCATCTTTCTTAAATCTCCCAATCTATTTCGTAATTTTACTGTGACATATGTAAATAACAGAAGATAACATTGATTAATATTTTAAGATCTTAACATACTAGAAGAATAAGCTATAGTTAAAATTATTTTTTTCATGCTAAAGATGTCTACATGAATGAAGTCACAGTAAAACATCCGCATTTACAGTTTTTAACATCTTTCTAAAATACCTACAGCAGACTTTCTTTTAAATAATAGATTAATTATGCCAGTCTTAACTAGCAGAAAGCTTTTCCTGAAGCACAATAAATCTCCAGTACTGACTCTAGTTTGAATGTAACCAGCAGCTTTTATGTCCCCAGATCCTTTCTTCTCACCATCTACAGCTATGAATTCCTTACCATTCCACAACAAGCCGTACATATATTGCCTGAGAATTTTGAGAGGAAAAAGGAAGGTGATTTCAACAACAAAATGTAGCTTATAATTTAATCATAGAATGGTTGAGATTGGAAGGGACCTCTGGAGGTCATCTTGTCCACCCCACATGCTGAAGCATGATCATTTAAAGCAGGGTGCCCAGGACCATGTCCAGACAGCTTTTGAATATCTCCAAGGGTGGAGAATGCCACTCCTCCAGGCAATATGTGCCAGTGCTCACAGAAAAAAAAAGTTTAGTATATTAAATACACTTTTATTTTGAAAGGGGAGGCGGCTTACTTCTTTATGTTGAAGACTCCCTTCCTCTGGGAGGGTTAAAGGGTTGGTTGCTTTTCGAAAGAGACCAAGGGTAATCTCTAGTTACAGAGACTGACTCAACTGATGACACTTTAAAATAGACTTTTTAACAATTGTTTACTGAATTTCTTTGGGATTTATTTTAGTGGTAGAATGAACTCACTTGGTTTTAATACACCTGTAATGAATACGGGATTTCCATTATAGTTCAGCTGGAATTTAATGTATCATTATTTGACCTCCACCAATAATGGTATAATACTAAACTGAATTAACATACTCAATGTATCATTGGTATTAGAACCCAGAAGAGACCTCTTCAAGGAAGCTATAAAGAACACCAAATTTCCTGCCATTTTCTGTTTGTATTCTGCTGTTCTTACAAGCATTCTGAAACAGTAGCTCATATTTACTCAAACACAGTTCTTTTTTGTGCCTTATAGTAATACATAACCTAAAGCCATAAATGAATGCTGTGCTCAGCAATTCCAAGGATGATGACCATTGAAACACCTCCATTAGATAAGAAGTTCTTCTGTTCCCCATACTTCATACTAAAGAAATGCAAAACAGACATACCCTACCGGTTGTTTTAATCATAGCTCAAACAATGACATGCTTTTTCAGTCTTCATTATAATGTGTACAATGCAGTCTTCATAAAAGGACATGATATAAATTTTCTAATGAAATGTATATAACCCAGAAACATCTCATTATTCACGGCATCACATCAACTGGAAGCCCATGGTGAAATTCCTATGCATTTCGGTGGGTCCACATCCTTAGTGAATTACTGGATGATGGACCCCAACAGATTTATTTTGTATGCAACATAGTCATTTACACACCCATGTTTTGTAAAACAAAATATGTGTTCAAAATAATACCTGGAAGATATTAAGTCAACTTCTAGTATTGAAAGGTCTTGAAAATGTAATTTTTGATCTGGTTGGTACTGAAATTATATTTTCAAATGCAGGTCTCATTTATGTATGCAGATATACACAGACAGATCTTAGCATGGAATAAAAAAATTCTTGCTCTGTGCTGTATGTATGATACCATAAATATTAGTTTTGAGGTAAGTGATTTTCAATTATGAACATATCATCCTTCTAGTACGTGTATGATAGTCTTCTCTTTAATGTCAGTTTCATTCCTGTGGACTTTAAAATGAGTTTATGTCAAACACAGACTGGATTGTATTTAATTCTAGCTGACACCAAGTATTATCATGATGCTAATCATGCTTTTTAGGGTTGCAACTAAGGATCAACACAGCGTGCAGCCCCAAAATGTTAGGCCCTTTGTTAGGATAAATACACAGGTTTTTGTCTGAAAGGGCTCTGAGCTAAAACAATTCAAACACGGGAAGGCAAAAGAAGAAAAGTAGACGGAATAAATTATTTCATGGGTGGCAACAATGTTTTAATTCACATTTTTAATAGGGTGAAGGTTATTTAGAGCTACTTGAAGCTAAACTGAAGGAGGAAGAAAAAGGAAATGAGGGGAAGTTAAAGCAATGAAAAAGGGTAAAAGGGCAAATGTGGAAAAAGAAATTCTGAATGACATTGAAGACTGGAGCAAACAGCCAAACCAGTGCAGATGAAAGTCTAGTCAAAACTATACAGGGCTTTGAATGAATAAAATTCCAAGCTTTCTTTGTTTGCTTCTGCAGCTGATATTAATAATGTTTCTTCCTGACCTTCTCAGCTACCCATCAAGATGAGTGATAATACACTATTTTTCTGTCTTAAGGCCTGGACAATTTTCAAGTTTCATCTTTATTTATCATCTTTTCTCCAAACAATGATTAGGTGTCTGTGCTTTGATTTAGTTTAAAGGTGTCATGAATTGCAATATAGTAGGGTATTGATAAATTAAAGGGAGATGCCTATAGCTACATTGTACTACATGGTACATTTTCATTAGCAGTAATGACCTTTCACAGATGAATAATCAAAAATTTACCAGGTAAGCATTACATGAGTTATTGTCTTAATTAACTTCCGCCCGAATACAGAATGTATTTGTTCTTTGGGGTAATCAAATGTGTAATTAATTTTGCAATAGAATAAGTTTTCAGTTGTGAAAAAATTATCATAGCCTTGTTTGTTACATCCTTGAGTTCTGTGTATTGTGTTGGGAGCAAGCCTTCACTTGAATAAGTTGAATATTTTTTAAAAATAATTAACTTGCACTTTTAAAAAATTGTTACTATTTTTATTACTTTTTTTGTTCTTAAAATACAAGAAACTAGATAGTATCTGGACAAACAGCAATGTTTGAAATACCACAAGCTGAAACAGAAACACATCTTTGTCAGAAGGAAAAAATATATTGCATGGAATACATACACCATCTGAGAACAACCAGTCAACAGAGGATAGCGACTGGTTGGTTTTTTTCCCAGGCAGCAGACTTAGGATGTGATTCAGTTCACACTTATACAAACAGGATCCTTTAGAACCCATGGTAGATGTTGATACTGGAGTGCAGAAGGTCCTGGATTCTGGTAGAGTATTTTGAAGGATTGCTCTATATTCATCGCAGGACAAACAGCCCTTGCTGTAAAATCAGCCTCTTAGCTGAGAAAGATCAAAAGCATGCTCCCTCTAGTCCAAAATGTGCTTTGTTGCTCTTGTGGGATGTTTTAAAAGAGAATTTCCTTTAAATTGCTTCACTATTTATTTACACATTCACTGGTAACACTAAGAGTTTATCCCTTTCTTAACACAGTGTGTAATTGTTTCAAGCCTCCCCAGGCCCTTCAGATTCAATCCCTGGTTTCAAATAGTGTGTAAATATTTTCCAGCTTCTTCAGAAAATAATATCGTGCTCTGTCAGAAGTTTTAGAAGAGGACTATTAAAGAATATATACAGAAGCGAGAGAGAGCAGTCATTTCCTCAGAATGAAATTGGTTCTGAAAGTTTTCAATGAAAGTATTTATATAAAATGTGTTATGCTGGGAATTTTTTCAAATTCCTGTAAATTACTATATACCATAGGGTAGCGAGTTTCTAAAATAACGTTTCAGCAGCACCTTCTGTGCAGCTGCCAGATAAACACTCAAACCTCTATGGCTCTCTGTTCCCAAGGATTCTGATGGCAGAGAACAGTATGAATGGGAGCTTTGCTGCAGGAGGCTGACTGGGTGCCACTGGGGATATGGGAAGGAATATGGGA
The DNA here is from genome assembly GCA_011057875.1 of Pterocles orientalis. Classification (NCBI taxonomy): domain Eukaryota; kingdom Metazoa; phylum Chordata; class Aves; order Pterocliformes; family Pteroclidae; genus Pterocles; species Pterocles orientalis. The sequence continues at coordinate 89,240 of WKFP01013938.1, forward strand.
GGAAAAAACTTTGCCTGTGTATTAGTTCTTTGTATAGACCACTGAAATAAATTGAAACACTAATAAATATGTACAGTGACCAGCCACCAAACAGGTAAGTAGGTTGAACCAAAATATATTTTTTAATGCAACTTCATTTGGCTGCTGTTTACTTAGGAGGGCACTGCAGCATCATTGGATGCATTTTGATCTGATTCATGAGAAACTGAATCAGGCAATGGGTCTATTTTATTACATCAGCCTGTGTTTCTACTGCATTTTTTCTTTCTATATACCAAAAAATATATTACTAGATTCATTTCTCAAAAATGTATTCCAGACTTCTGTGTATCACTTAGTGACTTAACTTAGCCTGTTTCAGTACACAACATGCACAATAAGTTTAGGCTTTTTTGTGCTTTTGAGTTCCTTATTTTTTAATAATACCCCACAAAAGGTGTCCTGTTTTCACTGTATTTAACCTCTGTTCTCATTAGTGTTCCCTTACATCTTAAATGAGAGCTAGAGAAGTTTGAAAACACACTCAAAAAGTTATGAGGAAAATTAAAACTAATATTTGAGTTTGAATGTGTGAAAACGGAAAAAACTCAATTTAACAAATTCCAAGAAAAGCCTATTGAAAGTTAGTTCTGAGAAATTTTGAGACCTCAGAAAGGTTTTCCTGTTACAGATCAAAATGAAAAGAAAAAGAATGGAAAACAACAAGAAAAAAACAACAGGTAAATTCATTGCAAATATTTAATTTCTCTAGCTGTGAGTGTTATATGAGGCTAGTTTAAAATTTTAGCCAGAATTTAAAAGTTTCATTTTGACATGAGAATATTAAAATTTTCATTTAAATAAGAAATCTGAAAAATGTAACCTAGCTGGATCATTTTGAAAATTTAAATAATTATTTGATTTTAAAAAGAATTTCTAGATCAGTTCATCCAAACCAACTTTTCGTTCCTTTTGGCTACTATGTTACTAAGCTTATCAAAACTTACAAGTCTGGTGATAAGCACCAGAGTTCCCAGTGACACAGCCTCAAGATGAATATGCCAAGCACAACCAAAAATAAGTGCCTTTTCTCACTGTTTGAAGAGAGAAATATGACATCAACATTTTCTTTATACATGAACAGAAGGACAAATCTTACTTTCTACCAAGCACCATTACTTCTGAAATATTTACACCAGTCCACTACTCACTGATCTTATTTCTTCTACTGCAGCCCCATTCTTTGTAATGTGTACTTCATCCAATCTGACAATCAAAATTCTCTCCAAGGGATAGCAGGGAATTAACTTTCTAACTGAGCAAGGGCACACATTCTGACCTGTAAGGAAACTAATATAAGTGTTACTTAGGGGATGTGTCATAAAAATCCTCCCCAAAAAAATGTAGGTAATTTTCCTGTGGCCTGCTATCAGAGGAAGACCATCAGCACTATCTTGTCAAGTGATGGAATATGCTGCAAGATGTACAGATTCACACAAAAAGATTAGCCAATGTTCCTATCACCCACTGTCTAAACATTCACATCTAGAATTTCATCTATATGTCTGTCATCATAGATTCGACCATTTTCTAGAATGAACATTATGTTTTAAAAATACTGGGCTGTGCAAAACATTTTTTTGGTATTTTAACGCACATGGTACAAATCTCTCAATGCTTAAAAGTAGAGTATTGTTATAGTTATTTTTGTCTTTCTCTTCTCTTCTCTCTCCAGAGAATAACTAGCCGTATCTAACCCTGAAGAAGCAGGCACACATAAATATAATTTGCGGCCTAATCCTGCATATACATCGTCTAGAAATAATTTGGCTCTCTTATGTTTTCTAATGTGGTCACAATAGTCAAGGCAATTTGGTCTGGGATCAGTATGCCTGAAGCCGTTTTGTACAAGTTTAATTTCAGACTTGTCTGTTAGAGAGGACCACACCCTGCAAGGCTCACACCCTTCAGACTCTCATGGAAACATACCAGTTTATTCTCCAAACACCTGCCAGAATTCATGGTTCGGCTGGGTCCCTCATTGGTAGTATGAACATGGAAGAACAGAGTCTTATGGAACAATGGAATGGAAAATACGTGTCTCTCAAGAAGGGATCTCTCACATTCAGAAGCCTGTAGGCTCCTTTCATAACACCAGGCACCTGAAAAGGAGAGTGTTACTCAAAAGGAGAAAGACATGGGCTGTGTGTTTTCCTCTGACAATTATCTTTGATAAAATATTTTTTCTAAGGTCAGAATCACATATTTTCAGCCTTTTTCCAGTGTGCATTCAGCAGTTAGACATGACTCTAGACCTCAGTGTAAATATTATTTAGAATAAGACCCACACACTACCCACACTTGAGACTCAATGTCCCAAATATCAAAGCAGCAAATACAATAGCTCAGGGTAGCCATGAGTTAAGTAGATAGAAAGGAAAAACGCATCAGTACTAAGGCCTCCTGACTGAGCTTGCCATCCTTGTTCTTTGTGTGTACCCATGAATGCAAAAATGTATGCCAGAGACTTCAGCTGAGAAGCAGCTTAGGAAGCTGTTTATTTCTCAGCTGTTAGTAACTTCCTCTTAAGTGAGACTCAGTCAGTAGCAGGCTGTGTTAATGGTACTGCTCTAACCAGCACAAACCAACTGCAGAGCCCCTGGGAGGAGTGTTCAGCTTCAGCCCAAAGGAAGCTGCCACTCTTAGTTTGTGATCTGTCTGCGGAGGCCAGTGTCTGTGTGAGCCTCCTCTGACTTTCTCCACTCATGGTTTGTTCCACAAAGGCAAGGAGGGAGTTTACAACACTGCACAGACCCTGCCACCATGTGCTGGACACCTCTGAGGAAGCAGCAGCTGCTGGTGCCTGCTGAATCCCAGCGGGGATGGATGCCTAGTCACAGGGGCGCTCCTCCTCTGAAGCAGCTTGGGCTGGAACAAGAAAGGGGTGATTCGTACCAGTACAGAGTGGAGGAAAGGTACTCATGCAAGTAGAAACCATCTCAATTACCCAGTGCCAGCTAGCAGCTGAGAGGCAGCAAGAATCCCTCTGAGCTCTAAGTGACTGTTTCAAAGCAAAGTCAAGCATGTTGTCTCAAACTACCTCCAGTGACGATTTGAACTAATGTTTAATTTTTCCATGAAATGGACTGTAAGTGCTCACAGAGTCAAGAAACAGCTGAGAAGCAGTTCAAGAAGCTGTTCAAGCCAATCATTCTTTGTGCATCTCAGCAGCTAGTTACCATCTGCTGGTTCAGAGGCGGTGTGCGAGTGTTACCCACATAAATGAACTTAATATGGGTAAATATGTCAAATCTATGACAAGTCTGGGATTAAGTTAATTATACAAGCACTGGAGATCAAGCCAAAGTTGCACTGGAAAATTCCAGTTCACTCAACCCGTAATATTCTGCTTGAAATAATTTACATTCAGGAACCTTTCACAAAAATCCAAGTGAATGAGATCTCCTACAGAGCACAGTCTAGTAAGGCCTAAAGAAATTAATATTTAACTAAAGTTTTTGACAGCATAGAAAAAGTTGGCATATCAAGCTCCCCAGACTTTTTTTTTTAAACTGTTATATCTGTCCAGTTCAGGCCAAAGCAAATTCCAAAAAGCAAATAAATTCCAAAAGGCAAACCAAAATGTATTGCCACAGAAGTTTCTAAGAACCAAACAATAACTTTGTGTAAGTGCTCTGTAGAACCGTAAATGAAACCCTTTAACATAAATGAAATAACCTTCTGTGGTGGGTTGACCCTGGCTGGTTGCCAGATGCCCACCAACTTACTCTCTCTACCTGTTCTCAACGGGACAGGGAAAGAAATTAAGATTAATTAATTAATTAAAATTAACTCATGGATTCAGATAAAGACAAGGAGATCATTTACCACCAACTACTGTCATGGACAAAACAGGTAAAAAACAATTTAATTTCTTGCCAATAAGAAATTCTTTGATAGTGAACAGTAAAACCTAAAGCATCTTTCCCCCAACCCCCAGCCCCCCATCCATGTTTCAATGCTAAACTTCATTCCTTCACTTCCAGCTCCGCTAACTCTACCTGGAGAGGGGATGGGAAATGGGGTCGGCCTCAGTCCATAACAGTTCCCTGCTGCTCCTTCCTCCTCTCACTTTTCCCGTTCTCTAGCATGAGCTGCAGTCCTTCAGGATAAACCTCCTCCAGCATGGGCTCTCAACAGGCTTCAGTCCCTTCAGGAAATATTCACCTGCTCCCATGTGGGGTCTGCCACAGGATGCAGTGTAGATATCCGCTCTGCTGCGGTGTATCCATGGGCTACAGGGGAATCTCTGCTGCGGTGCCTAAAGCACCTCCCCTCTCTGCTTTTTCCTCCAGCCTTGGTGTTCCCAGGGGTCTTTCTTTTTTTTTTTTTTTTTTGCCTGCTTCTCATTTTTTTTGCAGCATTTTGCTCTTTCTTAAATACATTTTCCCAGAGGCCCAGCTGTGCCCTCCGGTGGGTCCTGGCTGAAACTGGCTCCGTCTGGCACACCCCATACACCATCACAGGTATTAATGGTTTCACACCTACTCTTCACTCCTTGCTAAAATGTAGTGAGCCATCCAAAAACAAATAGTTTAAAGAGAAGTACTGGGTACCTCCCCCCCAGAAAATCCCGAAATGATTGTTAGGTTAAGGTACTTTCATGGCCTCATAGAGTTAATTTTCCATTGTGAGACAGAAGAAGGGACTGAGTTTTGGACTGCCCCATGTTTGATGTGAACCACCAGTGAAATACCATAGGAGAAACAAACACAGAAGGCCATCTTCTCCAGTGGCTGTGTCTTTATAAAGGATGTTCTCTTTAAGCCTGTATAGTGTAATCTGTGTAATTCTGATGAAAGTTAAGGTGTTCTAAGGCTTAAATCAGACATCCATTTCTAAGGATGTCATCTAAGGCAGAAATCAGACTTCCGTCTCTTAGTCAATGGCTAAAAAAGTGGTCCAAATAAGTGTTAAGAAGAGAACAAAGTTTTCAGACATTCTTGACTTAGTTAAGCACTATATATAGTTGATGGATTGTGTAAATAAATAGTCGCATCTAGGCATTGATGAAGGTGAAGTGCACAAACCTACTTGTAGTGCCTGTGAAAGAAGACAGTGACCCTAATAATGGTTCCTTTAATCTCACACCTTTGTTTTATCATGTCAAGAAAAACAGAACCCATCTTCAGCAGACTTTCATCAGTGATTAAGACCTCTGGTCTCATTTGTTCTATAAATATAATTTTAGGCGTTAGGACAATTTGTTTACTTATATATGATGAACTAAATACTCTTTCAGTGAACATGTATGTATACGGTCCATTAACATTTCCGAATCTTTCTAGGTTCATCGCATTATACTCCCCAACACTCAAATGTTAATTAAAAAAAAAAAAAAACTGATATATTTTTAGCCATTGAATTGAAGTTTAAAAAAATAAAAGTTTTGAGGCTGGAATACATCATGTTGACATAAGGGGGAAGCTTGTACTTTTCTTTTATGTGCCATTTGAAGGCTGTGGTAGCCTGCCATACAAATTAACTTGTTTCGGAAGAGAGTAGAACAGAGGCTCTGATGTTTCCAAGTCATTTACAGCAGTCTAGCAAGAAGAGATAACAAGAGAACAACAAAAAATAACAACAGTGTAAACACCAGCCCTTTCACAGAAAAGAAATGGAAGTGCTTTTATTTGAAAAAAAAAAACCCCACCTAATGAACGTTCAATTAATCATTCCAAAAGCAAATATAGCACATACTCTGTATATGCAATACATAAGAAATAACCAGTGGTTATGTATAGCTGTTGTTTTCTAGAATTCATTGTCTTACAAATATTTAGAAGACGAAATAAACCTTTTGCTTGGATTAACACCATCAAAAAATAAAATGGGAAGAATGAGTTTTTAACATTTGCTTGTTATTTCATGGAGCATCGTCAATCAGATTTATAAGGCCCTTAACAAAAAGCAACAGTGCACTACATCATTACTGACAGAAGTTTTTTAAATCTTAGAAGAGTGAGAATGCAAAATTCTAACGCTGGTCATTTTTTCAGTTTTGTGACAACTGAATGAAATGTATGTTGTCATTTATTTGATTTCTCTGGCAACTAAAACCTGATCTATTATTACAAGTATATTCCTATTCTCTACTACCTCCTTTAGCATTACAATAACATTCTGTTTCAAACCCATTTAAATTAATTTAACACTGGTCTACCAGGTAATGGTTTAGCTCAAACTACAGGAAGATGAAATCAAATATATGACTTTTAAAATTTAATTAAAACATGGAGACCAATCCGCCACTGAAACAAACTTATTGAGGGGTAAAATAAGTGACTTATCACTTCAGAGGAATACTAAAATCTTTTTATGAGAAAAATGTTCAGTGCAGCCACATGTTCTTTACCTCGATACAGGAATACTAGGAGAAAATGTTAAAACTGTTTTACATAGGAAGACAAGCCAAACACAGCAAAAGCCTTAACCCTCTCTCAAACAAATTGCTTGCAGTGGCAGTTTCCATGGTCAATATTTTCCCACAAATATTCTGTCAGAAAGTTAGATCACAACATTTAACTTAGAATTTCTTTTGTTATCCCCAGAACAAGCTACTCTGGCTTTTGCTCCCATGGATGGGTCCACATATGCAAGCAATTGTGCTATATGGACTTGTGGAATCCCATGATGCTCCAGGTGAACTTCTAAGCTACAATTCACAATGTGAATATGCAGGATCAGGTCTCTGATGATTTTTTTGCTATTCTTCTTTACCAATTAATCACACTGACTGAGCAGGTGAGATTCATTCCAACTGAAATCAGTAGAGCTATACAAGGTATTGAACTGACCAGGATGTTTAAAATTCTCTAATCTGTCTTCTGTGGTCCAGTGTGCCCATTCTCTTTAAAATATTGACTAAGGATACACCAGGTTACACATGCGTAACCAGTAACAAGGTTACATATGTACTTTTAAGGAAGACCAAATAGTCAAAAACCAGAATAAAAATTTTCAACCATTTGTAACTCAAGACAAAATTCAACAGAATAGTCACATTTATGCAGTTGACTGATGCATCAAGACTATCCAAATTTTTATACCAATCCTTCTACGTTCTGAAGCTTTGTACATATACTTCCGACATAGTACCTTAACAGTCAAACAAAACCAACCAAAAAGGAAGTGTTATTGTGATGAGAACATTTACAAAATGTTGCTAGGGGAAATCATTCCCAATTTTTAGATATTTAGATGGTAGAGATTCCATGTCTGCTGCTACATATTCTGGTGGTTTCTTTTCTAAAAAAGAGGAGTGAGGAACTGCTGAAGTGTTCTTTAAACTTCTTTCTCAAAGCAAGAGAGGTACATCACTTTCTAGTTTCCAACCATTATTGAGATGAAACAGGGGAAAAAAAAACATCTAACGTTTCAAATGGCTGCCCACAGGAAAACTCAAGAAAGCTAAGCTGAATTAGAATGGCATTGATAGTGCCCTGGCCACATGCACCTTGACAGAGAAGTCAGACATACTATGTCACATAAATAATGATCTAGATAATTGAAAATTTTGGGAAAGAGATTCCACTCTGCTTTTCCTGTGAAGCTATAACCTGGGCAAAAAAAGCGACATATTTCTCCTACTGAGGATACAAGGCAAATGCAAGCACCTCAGTTCAAAACACAGAGACTCAAAAAACCCTTAAATACTTAAGATTAGGTTACCAACAATCCATTAAGACTCTAGTTTTTAAATTCATACTCCCAGGCATCTACTGTCATTTTTCAGCTTTACCATCAAGTTTAAATGCAAGGTTGAACCCTAAACTTCTTCAATATCTATGAAATTGTCATTCCCTTTCATCTACCTTGAGAAGCTTGAATCCAGTAGGCAACTCCAGACCACAGTAACTTGATTCCATTCCACACAAAATACCATTGCAGTTGTTTTCTTTCACCATTCACCACTGTCAGTGCCCAGCTGATTGCCTAGGTAAGCAGAGCCACCTAATTCTCTCCAGTTACTCCTGAGCCCGATAAAGTTCATTGAATTACAATGTAGCTACAGAAGAAAAGTCTCCAGATTTGGATAGGAAGAATAAACAGTGAGAAGCATTTTTCCCCTTTATACGTTGTTTTGTCAATCATCCTCAGTGTGTAAAAAAGAAAAATAAGTGTTTTATTCGTCATTACATTTCCTCTGTCTCTATCTCTTTCGTTTTCTTCCCTTTATTAATGAATCTTTTTTTATTTAGATCTGGTATGGGAATGTGAAGGTAGAGAAGTTCATACGCTTCAGATCCTTTCTGAAATCAAGGACAAAGTTACAGGAAAAATTCTTCTGCCAATAAGTGGAGTGACAATAATTATTCCCTCAGCTGCTAGCTCCCAGTTTGAAATTATCAGAAACACTGTTTTGTTCCATTTCCCAAATGTTGGTACAAAAGCATGAAAGAAGACACAAAGAATCATATTACTGATACCTCTCTAGGGACCACATCCACTCACACAAACACAATAGTAAAATTATGAAAAAGAAGTACAAAAACTAACAAAGAATGGAATGAAAAAAACCAGACAAATGCAAAGAGACAAATATGGCTAAATGTATTATTTTTATGGAGAGGGAACAATAGTGAAGAAGAAGGTAAGGAAAAGCACCTGGTAGATAAGATTCAACTTTGACTGCACTGCACATGCAAGTGTGGGGTTATGATTTCTGTATAGAATTGGGAATCAAAATATTTCCTGACCAAGAAGTGGTCATTTCCTGACCAGAAAAGTGGAAATTTAATTAATAATAAGAGTAGGCTGTGGCTATACATGTCATTTAAATAGCACGAGCATTTTGTGCGCTATATGTGCTGAGCTGTCTCAATATTCCTCATGTCTCAATACATGTATATATTAAAAGCCCTTCAGGAGGTGGTAAAACTATAACCAGAGTAATGAATACAATGCTGTTTTACATTTCCTATAAGACCATTTTCATTTAGAAACCTATCTCCTACACTTCCTTCTGCCTGCTCCCTGCTAGAAGTTCCCTGGGGTGCTGTGACTTTGGAAAAAGCCACCCTCATTGCTCATAGCAATAGTCACAATGTGCTCATGCTTCTATACGAAGGAATGGTTCTTGCCCTGAGGAGTTCACGTGTCAAGAGCAGAAATGTGTCAAGAGAAGACAGAAACTGGGGAAAGAACAGGCTATGGAGGGTGCTTAATACCAGCTAATTACAATCTTTTTGAACACTAAAACTGACAATCTAGGACTAAGTTCATACTTTACTCAGACCAGGCTTAAGCCTAAAATTTGGCTCACTGGGATCACTGATTTAACGGTCATGCAACCAGAGACAGGTCTCACACAGGACCTGGCAATTAACAGCCCCAAAGCTAATAGTAACCCCACCTTTGAAGTCTTATCCTTCTTACCAAGCATTTCTGAGAGACAGGCAAATTCTGCTTTCAATTGAAAGTATGTGCTGTTGACTCTCCCTTAGATGGAACTGGAGAGGAAAACTTCAACTAGTCCTGCTCTGAGATAAGAAGCAGATATCACTAGCTCCTGCCTCCCAGCTGAATTCAGAGCCCAAATTACAGCAATATGTTTTGTTTCTCTCCTAAAAGGCAGCACCAGTCAGCAGTCATCATAGCATTTACAGGTGCCTGTTACCTTCCATTAAGTAATTCATTCTCATCTCATCCATAAACAGATAACTAGCATCTAGGAGCACTCAGGAGGTGCTTTCTATATTGTCCTTCAGGTTACTGATTGACAATAGGGTGGCTTTGATAACAAGGCTGTCCAAAGCTGCCGTGTCAATACAACTACTTGTGGGACTCTAGGCACGATGACTGACTTAATCTCTATTAAAAACAACCTTTTCCTTTTGCAGATTTATTTTAACTTCAGTCTGCTTACAGTGGGGTCCATACACAATTATACTAGCACAACTGAGTGAACTATGAAGTGTAGCATGTGGCAAGAGCTTTTTAAATTAGCTTTGTCATCCAGCTAGCACACTGAGAAACTCAGCTGTGACTCACCATCTTTTTGAACAGCATATTAACACTTAGCAGCTTAGCATTTCTGGCCGTAGGCCACCCTACAGATCTGAAGACTGACCTCAGGAGGCATTGTAACAGGCATGCTAAGGGTGGAAGTGTTATTGCAGTGAAGGAAGCTAGGGTGCCTGACAAACTTCAAATAGAAAAGAACACTTAATTTTTTATCTTGTACTGATGAGTAGACCTGAAATTGCAAGCATGTAAATTCCATCATCTTCAGTTTGACTTCTGTGGGAAACAGCCTTCCATATGCCTTATAAAAGGTCTTTCCATTTTAATTTGGGAAAATCAAGGTGCTCAAAAATTATGGGTACAATCTTGGTCCACACAGCATGATTCATCCTTTGTTTAAAGAATGTAGTATTCCACCATTTTTCTTTAAAGTTCACTTTTATCAAAGTACTGTTTAATTACTTGGCATTAGCTACATATATACGTACAGCTGTTCTGCAGTATGCGTACTAATATCAACCAATTAAAAGAAGTCACTACAATCTACTACCACTAGGTGAAATTTATTACCAGGGAGACATTAAACAAAAAACCTACCCCGATTAAGTCGAGTATACTGCAATAATATTTTACATTTATATAGCACCTTACGTTTGGTGTTTGACCAATTATGCTGAGAGAGCAATGCTAAATCACAGCAGATCCCTTTGGAAAAAATGCAGCAGGTAACTGTCAAGTTTTTTTGCTTCACAGTGGGAAACTTTTCATAATAATATTGGGCAAATTCCTAGTCTCACAACGTGTAAGAATGACATTGATATCAATGCTCATCAATAGCCGTAGTTTTTTAGCCATAATGTTTCTTTTGTCTGAGTACAGTCCAGAGTGTCTACAGTGAAGATGAGAGACAAACTGCCTGACTCAAATCTGAAGGGACACTAAAAATTTTAAACCTGTTTTAAACCTGTTGTTTAAACTAGTTACACATGTCGTCCAACAGAATCCAAAGCTGTTCTGGCTGTACCATGTGTTCAGCTTTATTAAAATCCCTTAAAAAGACCATGTCTTTGCAAAAAAGAATCTGCCTTCTCACCTTCCCTGTACTAAAATTTTGGGGCTTTCCCTACTTACTCAACCAAAAGTAGTAAAGTTTAGGATTTAGTTCTTAAGAAAAGTAACCCTTCAATCTCACTCTGAAAATATGTGTGCTCACATTACCCCTCTATATGTCTATAAAGGGAGATAACAATGACAGACATCATTTTAAGGATGTGTCATCACACAAAATAATGTTCTGTATCTATCTGAATTATTAGACAGCAAAAGTATTTGGGAAACTGTTTTGTCAACAAAGTATGTTGTTTACCAGGAATATAAGTAAGAAAAGAACCACGCCATTTATTTTTCCTTATTTTTTTCTTCACAAGTCAGACAAGAACTTGATGAACAAAGCTATATTGGAAAGGGTTAATGGCTGTGGTCAGTAAACTGAAGCCACTGCAGGTGTGAGGTTTAATTGAGAAGCAGATACACAAAGACAGCAGGTAGAGATGGAAATTAGGTTAGTAAAGGAACAGGGCAAGGTGAATGCAGAATTCTGTAACCTAAATAAAACCATACACATTTAAACTGTGTTTGCCTGTGCTCCATTCTTTATAAATGATGTCAAGTGGTTTGTATTTTATTAACAGCTCTTGATTTTGCTGTACTTGTTCTCTAATATGTGCAAGCATTCCTCACCAGTTATTCACTTTCTTGCAAAAAAAAAATACTTTTTCTTATGAGAATAGGGAGTATGTTCTTGTTTTCAAGCTTCTGTTTGACATGCATAAGGAAGTATTTTTACTTGCACCTGAGATGAACTAATGATTTTATACACTCCTTGCTGAGCTTCTAGCAGGAAATATATCCTATTGCTCACATACTGTTAAAATTAATCATCTAATAGGAAAGGCCAAGTGCTTCAATCACAACTCCTTCTCAACACAATTTTACTGTGTATGTTTTCAGAGGGGAAAAAATTATTATGTTAATAGGAAGATCTGCAATCATAACAAGATAGGATGCCTGGGGTTTAGACTATTGTTGCATCACTGCTGAGCCCTAGTGGTAGGAAGCAGCTCGTACCGGAAGCCGAAAGGCAACCTTTGGCCAAGATTTTGCAATATCGGAAAGGTTTGGTTGAAATCAGTGCCCACTGTGCTTAGCTCAAAGGCCTTTGAGAATGCTGATGTGGACCACTAAAAGCATACGTAAAAACTGAAGAAGAAATACAAAGTAGCTATGTTATCTGCTCAGGTATTGTCTTAGTTCTTTAAATCTCTGTTTCAACTCCCCTTTAATTTGGGTAGACATGTCTAGACAATCTTTTCCTGTCATTTCATAGCTGAAAATGCACAGAGATAAAAAATTTCTTGCAAAGCTGCTCACTGTAATGTGGCGTTATGCTTTTGCTTAACCCTGCACATATTGTTAGATTATTTGATAAAAGCCTTGCTCCACATACAGTAAGGATCCCAGAGAAGGCAGAACAGCACAGGGGAGAAACCTCAGTTACCCAGTCAGCAAAACAACACCCTGCCTCAGCTGCTCCCAGGTCTGTCAAAGGAGGATCATCATCCCCATGGTTTGTAAGTCTCACTCAGTACCTTAAGAAAATAGGAACAGGCAGCTGAAGCATCTTACAGACTGAGGGGGATTACTGCCTCAGGTGAATGGGACATATCATGTCAAGTATCAGGAAGAACATTTTGGGATTATGCAAGAGTTATTACAGGAAGTTTAGGGGGGGGAAACAAAGGTGAGGAAAGGGAGGGATCAAGGTGGTTTGAGGAGGAGCAAGAATTGGAAAACAGACAGTTAAGGGCATAAAAGGGCTTGCTGGCATATAAACAGGTTGCTGGTCAGTATGCTTGTCTGGCCAGACACCATGTCTTGTCAATGCAGTCTGTCCTATCTTTTCGTTAAACTCTTTTTCTGTCCATCGTCCTGGGTGAGAGGATCTCTATTTTGTGATCATATGTGTGTATGGGTGTCTGTTGCAATCATGGGTCATAGTGGCCTGTATGTCTGGTGTGCTAGCAACAGGAACCTTTACGTCAGTGTGTGATTGCTTATGAATATCCAACCAGACTAGCCATTGAGTAGGACAATTGTCTTGGGAGCCAGGGCTCAAAGCAGCCATAGGTCTGGACAGAATACATATGTGAGTGTCTGTGACTGATGTGGGACGCATCATAGCCCTGTATCCTCCTTGGGCAGAGAAGAGAGCATGATTTTGAAGGAAAATATAAAAAAGCCTTGAAGTTTATGGAGAGCCAGGAGAAAAAGCAACGAGTATTGGAGTGATGTGGTTTGCTCTAGCTTGCTTACAAATTAAAATTTTATTCTCATTTTTCATCATGATTATTGATAATTTATAACTGATTGTAATCACAAACCAAAATTAACAACTTTATTTCCCACTATAAAAAAGAGTACCTGACGGACACGACTAATACATAAATGCTATTATGAATGCTTTTCATTGCTAAAAGTTATGTGTAACCCAGAGTCTGGCAAATAACCATAGTCATCTTTTGCAGAGCTTACTTCATTGAGATATAAATCAGGTGTGTGTCTGTGTGTGAGGGGGAAATCATATGTCTATAATATAAACAAGTTCTCTTTAACCAATGATGCCATCAGTGATACCTAAATCTAGCTGAGCTTCACTGGCTTATTTAGGCAATTGCAAGTCCTAAAACTAATGGAAGCCTTTCTAGAACATTATCACAATGAGCTCAACCAATAAAGTAACTATACAGATCAAATTAGGGGAAAAAAGGATGAAGATTTCTAATGAAGTAATATTGCATGTCTCATATATATGACATTTATTAAAAACATCTATTCTCATGTAATCATTCTGAGTCTCAATGTACACACAGAGAACTTGATAAATCATAATGGGCAGCATTTAATGCTAAGCCTAGGATAATAGGCATTTTTAACAGCCAATTAATCAAAATCTTCTGATAAAGTTGCTGGTTTTTCATTTCAGTGCACATTATAGGTATAATTCACTCCAGCATTAGCTGGTTGATTAAAAGCTTCTCTTTCTCAGTTTTAGTATGAACTGAATAAATGACAAGCTTACTTAATTATGTCTACATTGCACTCTTAAATGGAGTTTGAATAAGAAATAATTGAAAAATAGTGTAAGGGAATAAACACTTCTAGGAATCCTTCTTTAATTATGCATAATCTATTATTTTACTCTAGGATTGCACAAAAATGACTTTGTTTTGTGAATTTACAGCTTAAACAAAAAATAAAATGAGTCTAACTAACCATGACTTGCAGGAAACAGTCTCCATTGCAAATGAGGTGTTGACTGGAGTATGTACAGCTGTGGTAGGCCCTGATAACATGAGCAGTTCTGAATTAATTCTTCCTTAGCAACTCCTTCACGCTTAGCAACTTCCTGAAAGATACTCAAGCAGTAACAGCAGACAATATGTAAAAGAAACAGAAAAGAGCTAGGATAAAAAACAAACAAACAAACAAACAAACATACAAAACAAAATAATAAAGAAAATGCAGCATTTACTTGTTAAAAATTTTTGGAACAAAAAAAAGTTGTAAGAAGCATGAAGTTTATTATTAAAAGGTAATTATAACCTGAGAAATGCTGATTTGAAATTGATTTTCCTAACTGTGAAATGCTTCGGGGCCTTTTTTCTTAGTGAATAAAAGAATAATCTAAAATCCTGTTTCTGCTGCGGAAACCAAATACAAAAGTCAATATTGTCATTCCCAGCATAGAGGTGCTGATCCTTTGAAGTATTAAGGTTCTGTTCGGCAAATCAAAACCAGCTGACCTATGAATCAACAAAATGATACTTAAAATGGGTATCCCATGGAGGATATCTTCCTGTGCTCACCACAGCTTAAAAGTGGCTTAATACTGAGATCTCTAAATCATGACAATAGGATTTATGATACCCCAGAGCTGCCTATCACTACACATAGCTTCATCGAGTTTGAGAAATTTTATGGTACAGTATGAAAAAAAGTGAGCCAAAGAACATAGTGTTATATTGTACAACACAGCATATTGAATATGAAATGGTATGAAAAGAAGTTTCTCATTTGATCTGTCTCTATCAGTCATTACCTTACCTTTTAGCACATAACAACTTTCCTTAGTCAAAAGAGAAAAAAAACCCCCAAAACTGTCAAAAAAATGTTTAGTAGAACATACGGGAAGAAAGAATTGGGAAACCACAATGTTTTAAAAACCATGAGGCTCATCTGAGAGAAATTCTTTCTTCGGCCCATCAGTTCTGATCATCAATATAAAATTACTTTCCATGTAATTTGGAAATCCAGCAGCTGCTTGTTTTAACTTTCCTTCTCTAGAAATTAATTTATCACAAATTCCAGGTATGCTTTTACAAGACTATATCACTGCTTGTTCAAAGTCCACTGACTGAATTTTTAACTGATACAATCACTGCCAAAGTCAAAAATACTACACATTGTGCACTTTATTGAATAACAGTCATCAGTAGGAAATTGATGGTGGTGTTTCTTAGGTTTCCAAGCACTTTTAGAAGATCTTTGTCACACTCTATATATACAGATTTACACAATAGTAGGGTAAAGCCAACTCCTGGAAGATTGTCTCGAGAGGTCAACCTGCACACTTCCCTGGGACTCACCAGAGAAACTCCCTCAAGAACCTGGTCAGAACATAGAACACCCCAACTCAGGCTCAGCATCTGTGTGCAGCTACAAGACTTTCGGTAGTCTTCTTTCCAGCTTTTAGGGAGCTTTCAGGTACACAACTTGCATAGCCACTTTATCTTGGACATATCTCTTGTGGGATTTCACTAATTAGAGACTGAGAGACTGACTGAAGATGTCTCTCTTTTTCTGAGATGCCACATTTTCAAGTATCCTACCTACACAGCCTAAAAGAATAACATATTTGTGCACGCAAAACCAGGATATATAATGTGTACTTGAACAGAATTTCCCAAGTGAGCCATTGGTATTTTCTGTTTATTGGTCTTATCTCATATTTGAACACAGTGAACATGTGGACTGTGCAATAATTCAGCCTGAAAAAAATGTGACTACTTGCTTATTGCTAAGAGGTATATTTTCGTGTTTAACATGAATAATTTAAAGGGCTACTATTACACAGATTTTTTTCTAGTTTTAGTGATTTTTAAATTTTATTTCCCAAAGGGCCTTCAACGGTGAGGAGTCTGAAGGTTTTTGAACCTTGATCTGAGAGTCTGGAACTTATGTTCTGTATTGGGGCATACCAAGTTAAATCCCAAATGAAATGTCACTGTAAACATGTCTGAAATTCCTGGAAAAAAATTTTCCTGGATACTTTTTCTCCATCACCCCATCTTAGAAATTCATGCTACATTGCCTAGACATTCTTGCTTGGCTGCGATTTGATGCCATGTTCACCTTCTCCTTACACTTGTGTCAGCACAAATGCTTATGAGACCATGCAGATACCCAAGTTAATTAACTGGAAAAAAAAAGAAAGAATGGGGAAAAGGGAGAAGAGGTAGACATGAGACAAAGGGCAAGGGTCTCTGTCTAACTTTGCTGCCAGTGAAAATGTGCATGGAATTATATCCTAAATCAGAAAGTTCACAAGTTCAAGCTTAGCTGGGGAATGAAGAACTAGCAAACCTTTCAGCCAGCCTTTCTTAGCACTCAATAAAACATTAATTTTTCATGTCTTTTGATTAGCCACAGGTAGGCACATTACTACTAATTTTCAGTTTATGTTAAAACTCCACAGAGACTTCTGGTTTTCAGTGCCTGAGTTGGCATTTGACAATTTGTGAGGTGTCAGGTGAGTACTGATGAGGTTGAGAACTAGGTGTTGTCTTGTTAATGTACTTGGCAGGGAAGTAGAGCAAATTCACAGCAGAAAGAGCCTTTAATAACTCATGGATAAGGATACATCTCAGAGTGGATGATGGGGTTTAGAGGTCTGGATACAGCAGTTTAAAACTGAATTTGGAGTTTTAACTTTATGAAAAAGGAAGGTTATGACTGCAACTTCAGATTTTGAAATGGTTTTAGCATACAGTCTAAATGTGGCTAAGAACAACTTTATTTCCATGCTTAAGGTAGGTGAGTTAAATCTGAGACTATAACTGGAAAAATCAAAGAAATTTTAAAAAGTAATTTACATGACAAATATATCTAAGCTTAAAGATAAACTATATAAAGAAAAAAATTACTAAAAGATCCTAAACTCATAGTATTTTTGCAGTTTACCTCTTTCATTCTCAGATAATAAGAGCAAGACATTTTAAGAATTTTACAGTTTTCTTCTGTAATGATTGACAACTGGATACTCTGCATTTTTGATGTGAGCATTCCCAGAGTTCCAAAACAGCTCCGTTTGATAAGCCACCAGAAATTAAGAAATAATACTATAAATAACACAGGTAATTCCTCTGCTTCTCTATAAAAAAAAATAATAGAGTATTTTTTGTACAACCACTTCCATTGAGAATTTTGTATGCAGGCCAAATATTTTGATGCAGCTGTCTGTGATAAGTCTTGATGTATATTACTTTTGCAAAGCACAACCAAGCTAGGCTCCTTGACAATACTGATATTTTATGCATTAAACATGTAATCATGTGGCAATTAAGGATGGTGAAATTATTTCAGAATAGTATGATAATGAAGTTCAATTTGAAAACGTGTTTGGTAAACAACCTTTGTGCAGGATCTCCTAGCAAATGTTTTGATTGTCTCTTCTGTTTGATAGAAGTTTTTTTGCTGGAAGATCATACAAAAGTGTTCATGAAAGACAGACTTTATCAAAGGCATCAGAGATAATGTGTCAAAACCAAGAATTATGTAAATCAGATAATTTTGTCAGTTTATGTAGAAACATAGAATTATTTTGGTTGGAAAAGACCCTTGGGATCATTGAGTCTGACCTAAACGTAGCACTACCAAGTCCATCTTTAAACCATGTCCCTAAGTGCCACATCCACACATTTTTTAAACACCTCTAGGGAAGGTGACTCCACCAGTTCCCTGTGCTGCATGTTCCAATGCTTGATAACCCTTTTGGTGAATAAATTTTTCCTAATATCCAATCTAAACATCCCTTAGTGCAACCCGAGGCCGTTTCCTCTTGGCCTATCACCTTTTACTTGGGAAAAGAGACTCTACAACCTCCTTTTAAAGTAGCTCTAGAGAACAATAAGGTCTCCCCTTAGCCTCCTTTTCTCTAGAGTAGACAACCCCAGTTCCCTCAGCTGCTCCTCATAAGACTTGCTCTCTAGACCCTTCACCAGCTTCATTGCCCCTTTTGGACACACTCCAGCACCTCAATTAGTTTCTTGCAGTGAGGGGCCCAAAACCGGACTCACCAGGGCCAAGTACAGGGGGACAATCATTTCCCTATTCCTGCTGGCCACGCTATTTCTGATACCACCCAGGATGCTCTTGGCCTTCTTGGCTGCATGGGCACACCCCCAGGTCCTTTTCCACCAGGCAGCTTTCCAGCCACTCTTCCCCAAGCCTGTAGCATTTCATGGTGTTGTTGTGACACAAGTGCAGGAGTCGACACGGAGCCTTGTTGAATCCCATACAATCGTCCTTGGCCCATCAATCCAGCCTGTCCAGACCCTTCTGCAGAGCCTTCCTAACCTCAAGCAGATCAACACTCCTGCCCAGTTTGGTGTCATCTGCAAACTTACTGAGGGTGCACTTGATCCCCTCGTCCAGATCACTGATAAAGTTATTAACCAGAAATGGCCCCAGTACAGGGCCCTGAGTAACATCACTTGTGACCTGTAGCCAGCTGGATTTAACTCCATTCACTACAACTCTGGGCCCACCCATCCAGCCAGTTTTTACTCAGCAAAGAGTACACCCATCCAAGCCATGAGCTGCCAGTTTCTCCAGGAGAATACTGTGGGAAACAGTGTCAAAGGCTTTACTAAACTTTAGGCGGGCAACATCCACAGCCTTTCCCTCATCCACTAAGTGGGTCACTTTTTCATAGAAGGAAATCAGGTTAGTCAAGCAGGACCTGCCTTTCATAAACCCATACTGACTGCGCCTTATTGCCTGGTTGTCCTATATGTGCCATGTGATGGCAGTCACGATGATCTGCTCTATAACCTTCTCCAACATGGAGGTCAGGCTTACAAGTCTGTAGTTCCCCAGATCCTTCTTCTAGCCCTTGTTGTAGATGGATGTCACATTCCCTAATCTCTAGTCAACTGGGACCTCTCTGGTTAGCCATGATGGCTGATAAATGATTCAAAGTGGCTTTGTGAGCACCATCATTTGAATGTATCTTCACTGAAGTAGCCAAAGAAAAGTAATAACTGCCATTTCTGTTTAAATAATAAAAAACAAACAAGCGCAACTAAAGACTGAGAATTAATCAACAAATCTTCAGAAACAGTGCTGCAAAATATTCTAACTTTTCTTCTGTTGAACTCTTCTGATTCCTCCCTGAATGATACTTATAAGGTGTGTCTCCCTTATAGTTTTCACTCAGATGAGAAACTTGCTGTTGAAGATATTCTCCTGACATTCCCCACCCATCATGCTTTAGTTCATACTGCAGAGCAGTCTTGGAGGAGCAAGCCTTCATCTTTTTAGCTTAAATTAAAATGCTAATGGGCACCTGCTCATCAGACCTGGCAGACCTAGTCTACAATAATGCCCTGAAATCCACACAATGCAGGTGTTGAGTTTCAGCTCTTTCACTGTACCGATTGTGCTGCACTGTGTGCTCTTCCACAGTTGGCCGTAATAAAGGAGAGTAACATGTCCTGAAATTTCTAAGAGGCAAATGTACTAATCAATTAGACTCTACAAATCTTATCCAATTCTATAGCTACCAATTCAGCAATTTTCAGGACAGTATCAATTTTTTTTTAGAAAAGCTCAACACTGGCAAACATAATCATCTCCATCTATCTTTGTTAGATGCATCAGGTTCTTTTGATGCCAAGGAGATGATTTTGTACATAATCCTTTTAAAGCTTAACCTTTAGCAGTCATAACATTACAGTGGTACACCGCAGTATAACGTAGTATAACATCTCTTAAAATGTTTGTACACTTGTTTCTAAGTAGCATTCTTTGTAGTTCTAATTAACTGAGACAGCAGCTCATCATATATTCACGATTCCAGAAATGGCAAATGTCGGTACTGTCAATGTTCTTACACTGCTGTGCAATAAGTAGAATAAGCTGGTTTTGAATGACTGATTTCATTATTCCCTCATTCCATTTGTTCTATGATCAACAATAATGTTCAAGTAACAAATAATTTCAGCAAAAATTATTCAATATTTTCTCTGAAACCAAAGGCTCTATTTTCAATGCTGCTTTCACAATAAACTGCAACAATTGCATATTCCTTTGAGTATGAAGATATTAAAATCGATTGATAACTGGGAACATTAAAAAACAGAACGAAATGAATAATGACTTTTTCTACTTTCTTTCTTCTCTCCTTTTGCTTTTTAA
The DNA here is from genome assembly GCA_011057875.1 of Pterocles orientalis. Lineage (NCBI taxonomy): Eukaryota > Metazoa > Chordata > Aves > Pterocliformes > Pteroclidae > Pterocles > Pterocles orientalis. The sequence continues at coordinate 109,781 of WKFP01013938.1, forward strand.
ATGCAGGTGAACTTTAAAACAAAAAAGTAATTTTTATTTGAAATATTTTCTTTGAAAAATGTCTTTTTTTTTGTACATTTCTCAATTTACATTTTAATTTAGTTTGAAAATATAAAAATTATTTTATATTTACTTTAATTATATAATAACTTTAAAAATACTTTCAAAATAACATGGCTGAAAATAAGCCTGATTTTAAATTAAATTTTTAAAGTATCTAAAATCAGTTAACCAAATTATTTTTCTCAGAACTTTAAAAAAACTTTTTCAGAAACACATAATGCTTCTGAAGAGGTAATTTGTGAAGCATGTGTAAGTGCCAGAGGAAAATGTGATTTGAACTATATATTTGCTGTACAAATTTCTCACAAAACTAAATTTTCTATGTTTACTGCTTTGGAGAAATAGAAATATAAACATTATCCAAAAAAATGAAGTTTCTTTTCATCTCTCTTGCTCCTTTATTGCCAAAGTGTCTTTTCCTCGAGAACTGAAATCTTCAGTGTTTTCTTCAGTTCTTGTTTATTGAATCAAAACAAGAAAAATATACCAATGACGTATATAATAACATGATTGGATCAGCACAAGTTTTGTGTAGAATGCTGGTATTAAGTATTTACAGTAAACAGCACAAAATAAAGCCAAAATCCAAAACACTTTAAAAAATATTAATAAAAAGTCACTCTCACAAGATAAAGAAAAGTACTTCCCGCTCACACTGCCAGGATCATTATTACAGCTTACAATTCATTCGCCATGTTCTCTGTTATCCTCAGGAAGGAAGGCAGGTGGGAATAGGCTGTACAAATTTTTCATGCTGTGGGAATGTGCTCTAGTTTCTGTGACAACTCAGGGAAGTTCTTGTGTCATACACTCTTATCTCACATGCAGTGCCATCAGTTCCAGCCTGTGCAGCAAGTCTGTCACTTCCCTGAAGCACCAGTCCCTCTGTGTCTTAGCAGATGGAGTGAAAAAGAAGTGGCCAAGCTGGCCAGAAATGTTGGAGTAGATACCACACTGTTACCGAGGTGGATGTAACACTTCTGTAGCTACACTACACTGTTTTCTTTTTTATTTATATTTTTATATTTTGTTTCAGAACTTTGTCCCAGTTCTCAAAAAACATAACCTGTTGTGCAGAGATATATGTTTAGAGCTTTACTAAAGTGAATTAGTCAAACCAATTTTGGCGTCTTCCAGCACAGATGTTCGTTATTTAGGTTTTTTTTTTTTCCCCAGGGGGGCCTTCTATAACACAGAAAGCTGCTTCAGCTCCAAAAGGATGTCTTAAAAATTATCTACTATTCCTGAAACAAAAACATATTTATTTATTTATCTATCTATTTATTTATTTATTAAGGAATTAGAAGAAACAGTTGGGATAAGTAAAACTAATCTTTTAGTACCCAAATTTGACAGCATCAGTTGAGAGGTTAATTAAAGGCTAACTCCACTAACTGAAGTGGTAAGCAAAAGTATACTGTTACTCTTGTAATCATAGCTAAATTGTGACCTGAGTAAGGATTGTAAGCATTCAGTTACTGACCCGTATCATAAACTAAAAAGCTAATTCAAAGATATTGCTAAAATTTATGGCTTCAGTTTCACTTTTTAATATGCTAGAATTCATTTTATTTCATCTCATATTTACTTGACGGTTAATGCACACTGTGGATATTTAACTCATGCACAAACCATTCAATGGATACTTGCAATGTTCTGTTTATCTCAGAGATATTTAAATGAAATATCTAACTCCTAACATCAAAGGCCATCCTGAAGGAGAAAGCAATAATGCTAGTTACTCAGTGTTCCAGTACAGCAAATGGAAAGGCCACTTCACACGCTCAATTTAATTCCTGCAAGCACAGGGAACCAGGATGCAGTAATCCATTCCATAAATGCGAGAAGTATGGTTGAAAAGTAGTTATACTTTCTCCCCAGTTGCTCCAGTTAAAAGACTAACCCAGAACAAATTCTGATAATTAGGAACTTTCTTCTAATTCAGTCTACTCCCTGTTTACATTCCTCTTTCTCACCCCACCGTATTTCTAAAAAGGAATTATATATCTTACAGCTTTATTTTTTTTTGCATGACAGAGGAGCCAAACTCTTTCTGCATTCCTTATAATTTCTTTGAATAATGACAATATTAGTAAAAAACAGGTGAATACCTACTTAGAAGGTAAATGAAAAATCAAGGGGTAAAGCATTAGTTTTGTTGACCTGGGCATAGGGCACCCAGATTGTGACACATGATACCCACATCTGGTCAAAGCAGAATCTTCCTTCATCCAAGATCCCACATTCTTTCTTATAGTTAACTATTTTCAATCCACATAAGCAGAAAAATTAAATATGCACCTTAAAATGGCCAAGATCCTAGAGTCTGCTGCCTTCAGTTGGACTACAAAAACACTTGACTTCAATCTCTGCTTCAAGAGAGGCTGAAGAGGGATTGAAACCAGTCTCCCAACTTTCAGACAAAGGGCATGACCCTGATAACCCAGCTACCAGCAGCGAATAAGTGAACACATTCCCCACACATCTTCCTCAGTCGCAGCTGCCTGCTGTGCTAAATGAACCTGAGTGGGCCCCATGAGATTTTCTCAAGCTCCTGGACTGGCAAAAATCAAACCAAAAGCTTCTTTGTTTTCTACAGAATCCTCCTTCTCAAGTCACCTCTTCCCTGCCACCAATGACTTGTGATAAATTCAGCCAAAACAACTGCTTTCCAAACAGCTCACAGAAGTTAACACCCTGGCTTTTCTTTCCTACAGTAACCCCATCGAATGGTACAGTATTGCCTCTCCAGTTTCATTTTTGTTTCTGTTTCCTGCACCCCTCCTTTTATTTTAACCAGGATCTACTGGATAGATCTTCGAAGGAGTCATCTTGAGCGAGGCAAAGGCTAATTGCTCCATTAACCTAGCACACTGGCCAAGGAGCAGTCATACACAGTTAGAAAGGCAGGGGTACTTTCCACTAGACAAGGTTGCTCAAAGCCTCATCCAGCCTGGCAGAAGACCAGATGAATTTACCTCTGCACTGCCAGTTGGTCCATTTCCATTGATGTAGATACCTCGAACGGGAATTTGCCACCATCAATGAGTCAGTACAGAGACAGGGTAGTGCCTACTTCTCTGATCTGGCAACCTCTAGGACAAGCTGCATGGTTTTCACTTCTGCAAACCGACTTGATTCACCTTTTCCTTTGACATTTTCAGCAACTTGCCATGTGGTGCTCCACAAAGCATCTTTCCACCTCCAATGGATCCCTCAGTAAACAGAGCATGTTGCTTTTCATTCTCTGGTGATTTATTATATGCTGGGGCCTCCCCAGCACAGGTCACCTCCTTGAACAACGCTTTGAAACCTCTGCCTTCCAGCCAGTCCGTGATCTTTTCCAGGGCTCCAGGGCAGTTGGAGTTCCCCATGCACACCCATTGTGTTATCAGTGCTACTCACTTACTCTACATCATGCTGGTTAGTGTATGTGTAATGGAGACCCTTCCTTTGAACATTCAACACAGCCCAGGTAATTGTGATGCAAAGAGGAGCTGTACTTCCATACCAGCTACTTCTGAAGTTGTTCAACCCCCCTCGTTTGCTGCTAATATTTCTTTTTCATTTGGGATGTGGAAGACCTTAGGTCCCCAGCTCCTAAACCCTAGATATCAACTTCAGGTCTCTCTGGGTGCTTTCTGACAGAGGCTCCAGGTAGAGTCGTGTTCCCTGGCCGCAGTGCAGAACACATTTCTCACATCTGCTTCTGTCCAGACTGGCCCAAGGGCTATCACACAAACCATCTCTTGTTTGATCTACTCCAAGGTTTGTCACTGCTGGGGGTGAAAAGTTCTTCTTTCAGGTGACTTGACAGAGAGAACTCACACTGTGACTGTCACGGATTAATCTCAGTTGGCAGCTGAGCACCACAGCTGCTTGCTCAGTCTGCATTGGCCGGCTGTGTGGTGCTCAGCTGCCAATCGAAGTTAACCTGCAACAATGACTGTTCTCAGGCATATTTGTGGTGCTTTATTCCAGCGGTTAATTTCACAGAGGCTGCTGAAGGCACTGGACAATATTCAGCATAATTAAAGGCTTAGAGACCATGCAAATAAATGGCAAGAAAATGACAGTACATATGTACAGAATGGAAAGAAATTGCCATTATAACCTACATTGCTGCTTCAGATCACTGATAAATGGTTCAGAATTTTATATACTATAGCTGCTTTTAAAATATCTTTAGCTAACCTTATATCACTGAACTTTCAGAATCTGAAATGGAATTCTTTCATTCTCAAAGATGTGTTCTGTACCTGAAGAAAGAAACAGGTGAAAACAGAAATGTAGTTCCAACACACAGGAGTTGAGTTGCCATATGTGTTAACTCCTTAGCCCATTACTACCCATGGAAAATGTTCCTCAGTTCTCCTGCTCACAGATATAGGAAATTGAAGTAACAATGAAAGAGAGCAAAGTTAAAATATGTCAGCAATTTTGGAGAAGTCTGCACCATGTAGTGGCTCAATATGGGATGATAAGCTAAAGCTAACTCCACACTACCCGCCCCCCCCCAACCCCTGCCCTCTGTAAAATAGCAAAAGCAAAACCCCAGGGATAAGAATAGCAGCACAGAACTTGCAAATTTGCTTTAGTTTGTAAGTTTTTGCTTCCTAGGTTAGCCTATGCCAGTGCCGGTTCTTTGCTGCTACCATTTAACCTAATGAGATGAAAGCTATGGGCACACACAGCCATATAATTTACAATATTATCCTGCCACTATAGCATATATCTGAACTCGTTGGCAAGAAAAGACATAAAGAGCATATACTCAGGAGTATTTCACAAGAAACTGCTTTTGTCATGACTTAGCAGCAAGATCTTCTTGAGTTTCTTCATCTATGAAACTAGGAGTATGAATTAATTAATGAGCAAGTTTTTATTGTACAGCTGTGGAAATTAGTATAGTCCAAAGCCACAAGAAATTAGGTTTTGTTTATTTATTGTAGCTAGCACACATATTATCCTAAAAGCAAATTACATTACTATTTTGGAAGGACCACACAACTCATACAGCAATCTGTTAAGGCTGTTGAGCACATCATTGTAAGCATAATTTGATTTCGTCAGGGATTTCAGTGATTTGACAGGAATAATAAAGGTTAGACAGCTCCCATTGCTTCAGGATGAATGCTATTCAAGCACAGTTTTCCATAATTTATCACTCTTCTACATCCCTCTGCTGTTTTTTCTTTGCCTCCTCTTCCTCAACAGTTTCTCACTAAATGAGGCTGCTACAGCTGTGATTTCTTTTAAATGATAGTACCTTTGGTAGTCTAAACCACAGGCAGCAGGTACATATTACTTCATGATACCACCACTTTACTAACAAGGAGCAACTAGGAAAAAGAGACAGTTGTCATACTTGTTATCAAGTACATTCATTTATTGTTTAAGAAAATAATATTAAACAGTGATCTAATAAAAAACCTCAAATATAATAATCTAACATCTGCTGCAAAATAATTTCATTCAAAGTCCTCAAAGATTTAACAGAATATGTTGGAAGAAAATTAAGCACAGGTTACATATCACTGAAAACTGAATAGAAATGGATGGTGTTTTTCTTCAGCAGACACCAGCTGCTGTTTTAAGTCTGATGTAGTTTTGTTATCCGTAGATAGGAAAATAAGTGATCTGTAGCTGATTTTTTTGCTTTTTGCATTGTAAAATATCACAAAAATATGGTAACAAAAGAAGAAATAAGAGAAATTCCCCCACCAAAGGATAATCCCTAAGGAACAGCAAAATATAAGATTTTCTTTTAATAGATTGGAATGGAAACAGAATGTTAGGAAAAATCCTCAAACCGAAATTGCTTGGTGTTCATAAGTTTTGGGTCCTGCATTGATTTTTCACTGACGTAGTAGGAATAAATTTAAATTGATTAAATATGTAAGAAATTCTCCCTTTATTGTTTCAGTAAAGGAAGTCAGCAAACAAATTCAATATATAACAATAAAATTCAACATATAATGGAAGGCAATAAACAGATTGAATATACACTAACGGTTTCGGTCTCCCTTAACACATATTTATGTTCAGTTCCATGGGTATGTTTACCCTAGAACAGAGGAAAATTGCAAAGATTTTCAGAATATTTGACAACACATACTCCCTCTTTATGGGTTATAGTGAAGTCCTATAACAAATGGATCCAGATGGCTATTCTACATCCTTCACCATGTGGGAATATAGAAAATGAACATGGCAAATATGCCTGGAAAAGTCACCCTCATAGGCTGTTCCTAGATCTACCTAAATAGTCACTCTTGTACTGCTGCTTTTTGCTTGTGCACTGAGGGTAGGAAAATATATCTATTTAATCATATATCCATAGACCTCAGACCCCTATTTCTTAGACTATTCATTTCTGCTTAGCATGTTTTGGGGGGAAATTAGGGCTACTCTCTCCCCCACAGGTAGAATAAAAGAGCAGGATCTTGGTCTCTTGCAGCTCTGTACACCTATGCACATAAGCTAAAAGAAAAATCTAACTTTAGCACCCTGAAATCCAAGAGGAAGAGTGTTTTCAGTTTTACCCTGGCTGGTAAAATTGTTCCTCCTTAATATGAGAAAATGGATCACTTCTCTACCTTTTGGCAGATTTAAAAGGTGGAGAAAAAAACCCAAACCAACCAACAAACCAAAACAAAACCACAACAACAAACGACAACATTACTACCACTTGCCTTTTGAATAAGGAGATCACAAAATATATAGTACCTTCAAATTCAGGCGTTGGTAAGTGTGTATGTTTTACATAGCTTCAGAATACAGAGAAAGAAACTTCAGGTTATCAGAGCTTCCCCAATGGCAGAACCACTTATATGTAATGCTTTAAGATCTGCTCTCTTAGAGTTAATTCAAAAATAAAATTTAACAATAAATTCATTGTCTGTCTAACAGATTTACAGTACTACACAAAAATTATTTTCTATTCCTTTCTTCCTGATTTAGCTTTATCTTACATAACACACATTTAAGCACCGTGTAGCTGGTAAGCTTGTCCCACCATTTAATTAATGTGCATAATAAATCACAGAATGCCACAAGTGGAAAACTGCAGTTTGTAATAATGTAATAATGATTTTGTATCCTATATCCGCCAATGCTGAGAACTAAAATTGACTCTGTTAATTCACTGATGCCTTCCTTTCTATATATAAACCCCACTTAGACACACACATCCCATCAAAATGATCTGGAAGGGAATGTGCCCCCCTTTTTCAAATTTGAAGTAAATCAGGTTTTATGGAGGGCAACTATTACAGTCCCAGTGGATAGAACTCAGCTACCTCCTCTAAGTCGAAGATATGGAGCTAATTTTATTTCTCCACAGAGTCTTTCCTTCCTTCAGGCTAGAGCAGATGTCAGAGCTCTTCTATCTAACTTCCTGGCTGCCTGAGTCCTCTGACCTTCTGAGGCTCACCCTGCCCAGACCCATCATGTCAGGCAAGGTCTGCGGTGCTACACCTGTGTACTGTGTGGCACAAGATGGGTGAACTACTAAGGTTTTGATGGTCCAGACTTCTCTGAACCCTTGAAGCTAGAATGCATTTCTCTCTCTAATATGGAAATAGTTTTCCAACTGCTCAGCAGGTGCATAAATTGTATGATGGCATTCAGCCCAGTGCCATAACACAGATGCAATTTCAGTTTACTGTTTATCTTGGCCAATGTATTAAAATTATGTCCTCAACCACCCTTCATTCACTTCAGTTTCATTCAAGTAGATAAGCTTATAACGTGGTGGTAAAATTACAAATTTATCCATGATGTATGTGTATGCTGCCAGTGCTGAGTGCGCAGACATCATAAAGAAGAAATTCACGGTTGGATTTCTTAATAATTTTGCTTGAAGCATGTAACCTGCTCAAACTGAAGAGCTCCAAAAAGATACAAAGTTTAATAAACACACATACTGCTTAATTTGTGTTGAATCATGCTTTTCATTTTATGAAAAAGAACAGGCAAAGTGTCTATCTGCATTTCATGTTCTAAGAAATAGAAAATAAAAGATTAGCAGTTAAATAGCTTAAACTTCATCCATGTGATTTCATAAGTACAAAATTTACTTTATTGCATATCCTGATTTTAAAATACTCACAGCTGGAAAATGCTTCAATAGCAACATCTGTTTCCAGCCAGCAAATCCAAATACTAAGTTGTATGTAGTTAAATCTTTTAATCCCAAAATAAGATGCAAAGTCTCTGAAAGAGTGAATAAATTTAAATATCAGAGGAACAATTCTTCTTGATTGTTAGTTGTGTGATGCATATGGGCACTAGGAGAAGATTTGTATTATTTTTATATTTCCCATATAAATAATATCCAAGTATTGGTATATAAATTAGAACAATCACTATTTCTGCAGCAGGGAATTGTCTGTAGATTCAAAAGCAAAATGCGGATCTCTTGTCTGTTTGTCATTTCTCTATATAGAGGATCTTTTGTCTAATCACTCTGTGTGTTTGGAATGTATTCCTAAAAATAGAAGCAAATTAAACGATTTGTCTTCACAGCTCATCAGCTTTTGTCTAATCAGAGTGCCTTCGATACTGATTTCTATTGTAGTTCACCTATTTATATTGCATTTGCTTTTTTTTTTTAATTTACCTTCTTGGCCTCACGCTTACTATCAATTATGTTTTTGTTTAAACATAAATTGTCCTTCTCTAACTCATGGCCTGTCTTGATGGAAGAGCCAAGTATACCGCAGAACTGAGAGCCATAAACTACAGAAAAGTAAAAATACAGCCCCCACTGAGTTCCTGAAGTCATCTGGACCTAAGATATTTATGAGTTCATCAGATCAATTCCGAAACCTACTATCACCCCCTTCCGGATGATGTTGTTTATCCGCGTTTATGTCTCAAACAATTGGCAGAGCACTCAGACAGAACGTTTCTAAAGGGGAGGAACCACCATGTCTACAAACAGCTTGGGCAGAGCATATTGGAAGAAATGTTCTTTTGTGAACGAACATTAGTGAATTGTTAATGTTTTGAGTGATGACACACCTGATGAGGTGGGGCATGGGTGCTGGGGGTGGGAGTCCTCTCTGTGGTAGAGAACCAGCTACCCCACCTGAAGGCAACCTGGATGCAGGGCTGTTGCGCCCCCCAGAGGACAACACTGAAGGTGACCTGGATTCAGGGCCCCCCCGAGGGTTGGTCCCGGAACCATATGAAAGATGAAGGCCAACCAGCTACTCCCTGTGAACCTGTCACCACCCCATGGAAGGAGTTTCTGCCTAAAACAGAGACTTCTGCCTGAAGAGAAGAAGTGGCCTCAGCCCATCGGTCCAGCCTGTCCAGATCCCTCTGCAAAGCCTTCCTACCCTCAAGGAGATCAACACACATGCTCAATTTGGTATCATCACCAAAATTACTGAGGGAGCACTCAATGCCCTCATCCAGGTCTTTGATAAAGATGTTAAACAGGACAGTTTAAGGATTTGTAAGTATTATTACTGCAAACATCCATTTTCAGGAGGTCATAACAGGGATAGAAGAATTTGCTTGAGGCCAAAACACAGTAGACAAGATAATATTAACCTTAGGATGTCATCAGAAGAGAAGTTTCTAGTGAGGACTCAGAAATGCTAATGCCATTAGAGTATAACTGCATGGCACAGTTATAGTCACCTCAAAATTCCAGTTGGAGCAAAGTGAAGGGGAAGGGCAGGACTATTAACAGTCTGTTTTAAGAGAGAATGCTAGAAAAGCCTTATTTGTTTAGTTTAGTTTAGTTTAGTTTAGTTTAGTTTAGTTTAGTTTAGTTTAGTTTAGTTTAAGGGAAAAAATGCTTAGAGGAACATGTTTGCTGTTTATAAATACGTTGGGGGAAAATTAAAGACAAACAAACACTATCTCTGTGTGGTGGGTTGACCTTGGCTGGCCTCCAGGTGTTCACCTAACCTCCACTTTCCCAACAGGACAGGGGAAGAAATCATGATGAAGAAGCCCATGGGTTGAGATCGGGACAGGGAAATCACTCACCAACTATTGTCACGGACAAAACAAACTTGACTTGGGGAAATTAATTTAACTTATTGCCAATCAATAACACAGTAGGATAGTGAGAAATAAGAATAAAACTAAAAACACCTTCCCCCACCACTGTCCCCGTTCTTTCTGGATTCATCTTCACTCCCTACTCTTCTACCTCCTCCTCCTGAGTGACGCAGTGGGACGGTGAATGTGTGTTATGATCAGTCCATTACCCTTAGTCTCTGCTGCTCCTTCCTCCTCATGCTGTTCCCCTGCACCAGCGGAGTGTTCGTCCCAAGGACAGAGTCCTTCATGTCTGCTGCTCCAAGACGAATCCTTCCCATGGGCTGCAGTTCTTCAAGAACTGCTCCATCTTGGGTCATTTCCATGGGGTGCAGTCTTTCAGGAACAGACTGCTCCAACATCTTAAGTCAACCAAAAACTGAAAGAGACAACCCCAAATTTCCTTTTACATCCTATAACCAATGTCCATTACTGCCAGCAGGAAATTAATGCATTCCATCATCTATCATCTCATTTACTAATTTTTTTAGTTTTTCGTCTGAGGAGTTTCTGATTTTACTTGACAGAAGTCCAAGTTTCTGTGAGTAAACGGTAAAAAAACCCAAGGGCCAGTCCTAAAATAAATGGGCTCAGAAAATGTGCAATAATTCTAATTTAAATAAGTAGTGTACAACTTATATTTGCTGAATTGGGTGAATGGCACATTTTACTCTGTATGACAAAAAAAACCCAGTCAGATCAGGACTATCATTGAACATTAAAAGGAAAGCTTTTTAAAAAAAAATAAACCAACAGATAATTGGAATAGTGTCTGCAATCTGCAAAGGGGATCCAATTTTGAATGGACTGGGTAAAAAATAAAAGAGAATTAATCTTGTCTCCTTGACATTCTCCTAAAGGTCAGGTATTTTATTTTAGTGAGATGGCATCAAGAAATTTCAATGTCTTCTTTTGTGAGACATTAAGTCTCAGTCCTGAAGGCATTTAGAATCCGTTTATTGTTTGTTTTGATGAGACGGGATATGTGAGTGACAACAACATTTACTGTGTTTCCAAGGAAAGCTTAACAGCATCAGTTCCAGCAGGTTGACATAAGCTCACTGTAAGTGACAAGGCCATCCACACAAAATCAAACAACTTCCAAAACCTCCAAATGTCAGTAAAAGCTATTCAGACTACACAACAAGAAGGACACACTATTCCAATTTTCACAAATCATTTTCATATTACCCACCCAGTAATTGCTGGGTGCTCAGTTAATCATCCATGTTTGTGCATAGAAGCCTTTAACCAGTGGTTAAGTAGGACATATTATTTCTCAGAATGAACAGGCTACAATATAGTAGTGGTGTTCATTAAATGAGAAACAGAGGTTAACCTTAAACATGTAGGCACACACTTTATGTAACCCGTTATACTAAGTAACTACACAAGTAAATAGCATTAACCCTTTTTTTTCTATTGACTTGAATAGAAAATGCAAAACCAGCAATCTTGAAATTATTACTTTAGGTGTCTTGCAAGATGATAGAAATTTTAATTAAACAGCAAAAAAATAAAATCTGTAAATAACTAACAAAATAAAATTTAATTAAAATAAGCTTTCTGATATTTCTCTGTCTAAAACAGGTTAACACAAAGACTTCTTAAGGAGCCATTGCCAAGATATAGCAGCTAGGTATTTGAAGACTAATTTTTAAGGGTAACAAAAAACTTTCATACTGAAATTTTTTACCTAGAGATTTCAAAGTCAGCAGTATTATGTCAAATTTTACAGAAGGAAAAATTCTTTAAATATGAAACAAAACACAAGTTTAAAGTACCTTTGTTATGTAAAGCTCTGCTGAATTTTTCCACTTTGGAAGGGCTGGTAAGATGCATTCACAGATCTGCTCCTTACTTTTATAAAGCAGCCTGTATGAGGCTTGTAGAGAACAAGATTCTGATAGTGTACATAACAAGACATTATTTCATAATACTCATTAAAACAATAGTTATTATGTTGCCCAGAGAATCTGTGGATGTCCCATCCCTGGAGGTGTCCAAGGCCACGCTGGATGAGGCTTTGAGCAACCTGATCTAGTGGTAGGTGTCCCTGCACGTGGATCTCTAAGGTCCCTTCCAACCCAAACCATTGTATGATTCTATGAATTGAAAGAATAATAATACTAAAAATAATGATCATCATAGAATCATAGAATGGTTTGGGTTGGAAGGGACCTTAAAGATCATCCAGTCCCAACCCCCCTGCCATGGGCAGGGACACCCAGGATGTACTTCTGATCATCCTTTAGGTGATCTTTAAACGATCCTTTAAATCAAGCATGTTGTCCGTTGGCCATTTCAAGAGCTACAACTTGTCCCAGCAACAGAAGGCACTTTGTAATCTCATGGCCTGATAAACTGACCATTATATCTGGCAATATACATGAAGTACTCATCACCATCTCTATTTTTTTACTGTCTTAATATGCTCTAGAAGCTGTATCTACCTCAGAAAACTTGTGCTACTTCACTGCACTAAGTCCTAGAATACAAGAGACGAAACAAAAAGCTCTTGCTAAAGTGATGCCTTATACCATACAATTCATTTTTTTAAACAACCAAGCTTACTAAACAGCATTTATCAGTGGATGTACTGATATAAAACACGATTTGTGAACACAAAACAGCCTCCGTTGTTTGGTTTTCTTAAACTAACTTTTCCTCTCTGGTTGTGTAAATCATAGGTATACCTACGGCATGGGTTAGTGCCAGTAGTGTGTTAGCATCTGTCTGTCAGAAGCTTTACCCCAATTCCACTCACTGCCATAGTTTAGATCCTATGTGTGACACTTCTTTGTCCTCTTTATCATTCTAGTTCTTCAAAAAGTTTGTAGCTCTTCTCATTCATTAATCTTTTCTCAGGAAGAAAAAACCCTCATTTTTCTACACAAGCCAATCCCATCAGCCTCTGGATTCATTCATTTTGCTCCAAAATTTCCAGTATTTTCTCAGTATTTCTGACACTGAAATCCTGAAAACCTGACTGATACTACCTGAGGATTTCTGGGGGGTGGTTTCTCGATTTTGCATCAGAATTACATAAAACATATGAAACTATTAATCTATGGTCCAAAACTATTGTCTACAATCAGCCCCAGCAGCTATAAATTACTGACTGCTTCATCATACATCCTTCTTGGTATTTTTACAACAATGTATTTGCATAAGTCTTTTTGATCTTATCACCTCATATAGTGAAGTCAATGGAAGATCTATCTTTGATTTTATGCTCACAGAAATATTCTTCTGAAATGGAAATATTAGCTGCATTTGTCTCAAAGGTACCTGGAAGAAAATGAGTTTGGAAATCCTTTTTAAAGAATATGTTGGGGTGTATAAAAGAAAGAATGTGTTGGTTTCTTTATCAGTTCTCTGAAAAATAATCTTTGGAGACTAAAAACCATACTTAGCAAGTATTATTTGAACAAGCCTTTTTTACTCCGTATAAAATCAATTTACTGTTTATTTTAAGGTCATAGCATCAGATTAGACTGTTTAGTCTTATTTAAGAACTGGAAATTATTGTATATGGGTTTAAAAAAGCTTGATCTGCAAGGCATAATGTGACAGGGAGTCATTAAAATCAGCTTTTTTTCTGTCACACTTCTTCATGATCAGCAGTTTTTGCCACCATGTTACACCCTATAATAGTTCTGAATTAGCTATTACAAAAATCGATAAAGCACCCCATCTAACATAACATGGATGTCCCAGTGACCAAGATTTATAGGGTAATTCTCAACTAAGTTCCTCATTCTTTTTCAAATGTGAATATTGCATCAATAAGCTGATTTTCATTACTATTGCTTGAGTCATGAGCTATGACTTTACATCTGTCCTTTTCATTATCACCACATCATTATGCAAATGTAGTTCCTGCCTGCTCACATCTTAGTTCATTCTGCCTGTTAATTACATAGCCATGCTGTAGTGTAAGCACCTCCATCCTGAGTTTCACATTTTCATTTGCAGAATAACTTTAAACACATTATTGCAAACATTCATCAAAATATTCCATATAGACTAAATGCATCTTTATAATCTAAAAAGGTCCCATGGCTGAAGCTGTAAGTCCATCATGCCATCACTATCCCACAATTCTACGGCCGTAGACCCCCAGTCTACAATTCAATTCACTGGCTAGTGCAGCCATGGGTGACAACAGAAAACCCGCCAGATTCTACATATTGTCACTGTGAAATATATTCTGTAACTAGATGAGCAGTGTCAGAAGCATCATTTTGTCTACAGAAAGCATGATTTGTTTGTATGTTCCAGACAGTGCTTAATTTTAGAGACACAGGGAGCAGAGTTATTAGCAAATAGTATCTAATTTTTACAGCTCTGTTGTCACAAGAGAGGCTTGCTTTCAGAAACAGAACAAAAAAAAGAGACAGGGCTTAGCTTTTCTCATTTCATCCTTATTGTATGCAATAAATATGATCCATGCCACATCTGTAAAGATATTCCATTTCATGTTACATACTGTCAGACCAATGCTACCGATAGGTTATATAGCATTGACAATTATTGCTGTGATGATAGATAACTCCCAGCAACCTGCTCTTATTATGTATTTTACATCAGGATTGTCCTCTTACTAGAATATATCACCGGAACAATGGCTCTTTGTGTTATCCATCACTTGAGCAACGTTGCCTAGTGTGATTCATCACAAAGGCAGTGACACTTCGAGTCATACATCATCAAAATGATGGTCCTCCAGGTACAATGCAAAAGAGTCTTTCTCAATATTGTAGCTGTAGCAAACAAAGAAAACTTTTTTATGACTTTTAGAGAAAATAAATTATTTGTAAAAAATGATCACATTACATAACAGTATCTAATCTGCAGGGATTTAATAGCATATTATCATCTCATGAAATAAACCTAATAGCTCTTGCAAATTCAATTGAAACTAACAGGAAATTTCTAGGGGAAAAATAAAAATTCTTTTTATAGCATAATTGAGTGTAAACAGTGTCACAAAATAGAACAGGAAAAGAAAAGTATCAAGCCGAGGCTCCAAAAGTGAGTCACACAACTTCACTTGTCAGAATTCAGAAATCTGAGCTGTATTTCCTATTATTAGTCTTTGACTGATCTTTTGAATTAGCAAGTTCTCTGAGAAGACATTTCTTGAACAAGGACAATAAGGACACTTGCAAATGTCTTTTATGCAATCTAACTGAATCAGAGCTTAAATTTTATGCCTAACCTACAGTGAAAAGACCTTCCTTTCCAGAATTATTTTCTATGATGATCCAATTTTTCTTCTTAAAGAATATGAAATATGCCTTTGAGAGCATCTTCAGTTCTGTTTTTGGAAAGTGAAGAATATTTTTTTTCAGAACTGTAAGTCTAACAGATGTTATTATACACAAAAGAAACAGAATATAACTGTTTCAACACCTGCAAAATCAACATATTATTACTTCATAACCTGAGGATAAAGTCCCAGTGATAGCTCTACTGCTACCTCTGCTTCCTTTTTCCTCCTATTCCTTGATGGTACGTGTGCTGACATCTTTCTGTTCTGGATCAGAAAGCTGAACATTTATATCAGAAATAAGTTTAATAATTTTGTACACTATATCTTGTGCTTTTTGGCTGTTCTTTGAATAGGTTTGCAAAGTAAGTTATTAACACACATGAATAGATAAACCATTTGGGGAGTTCAGATTTATTTTAATTTGTCATTAATAATCACAATGACGTCTAATAAGTTAATTCATTCCCCTGGAGTAAAATGCAACCTCAAAGAATTGTTACTTCAACCTTAGTAGTTTTTGCTGTTTTAAATAGCTTTTTCCAGTTAACCACACTGTGCTTTGTACTAAGTCTAACAATTGCATTATAGCTACTGTTTACATGAGCTCTACCTTGGAAGTTTGTGGTCATACCTTATATCATTTATGTCATCACACAATCTTATGATATCTTGTCACAAATGTATGTGCACTTACGCCTTTTGCAAAACTTACTGTTAAACCATTGTGTGTTACACAAACCACACACCTTACTTATTTAGCATAGTAACTAAAGTATCTCAAAGTTGTTCCATCAAATCTAATGTTTAAATCACAGATCATTCTTGGGGTATTAACTTTGTAGTCACTTCATTCGTTACTGGCTTTGCCAGCTTTAGTCTTTGTGAAACACTGAGCTAAAGCAATTCCACAGTGACAACGAACACTGCAAAACTGATCATACCGTTCCACCTTGGGCAGTTTCCAGATTCTCCAAAGAACAGTGCTCCTCTTTAACAAATAATCCAAATAAACTTTAGTGCTTTTAAGCCACAAATATTTAATGTCCCAAGAAGTAAAATAACTTTAGACATTTGAACTGAAAATCTCTTTCGGGTGCTTTTAATGCTGTTGAGCAGGAACTCAGCCATTTTCTTGAGAGAAGATTGTATAACAGGTTATAGAATTCAAAGTGAACATTTAAAGGCTCTTAACAGAAAAAAGGAACCCATTTGTTTTCATGATTTTCATGCTCCCAGCAGCAGCAACAAAGCAGTGGACTATGTTACTACACTTTTGCTAGGGAATTTGAACATAAAGTATGTGGTTTTGCATGTGCTAGTACTTATTGACCAGTGTCTCCTTCCTCTGCCCATTAAATAGAAATTTCTCTCCTGTATCTGCTTCCTTTACTTTCTAGTGGCTCTTTGCTCTTTTCTCATTAAAAAAAAAAAAAAAAAAGGAAGACACAATCTGGAACCTTAAGGAAATTGTAGCTAAAAAGCATAGCTTGATCTTAAAGTCCTCTTCAATTTAGAATATAAGGGTAAATTGTATTCATCACAATTTTCCCATTAAAAAGTTATTGTTAAACCAAACTTGCATCAGTGTCACCTCTTTGCAAGCCAAGTGAGCAGGCTAGGGGCGCACAAGAAATTGGGAGGGGACCCCAACTGACCAAAGGGATATCCTACGCCATATGATGCTGTGCTCAGAGAAGGGAGGCTGGCCAGGGCTGCCAGTGCTCAGACACTGTCTGGGCATTGGTCAGTTGGTGGTGAGCAGCTCAGGGTTTTTTTGCATTAATTTTCTTAAGTTTATTTCCTTTCTTTATTGTCTTTGGTTGGTTTGTTGTTTTTTTTTTTACTTTTTTGTTTTGTTTTACAGTATTAAACTGACTTTATCTCAACCCTTGAACTTTCTCACTTTTACCCTTCCAACTGTGAGTGAGCAGCTCACTGCCTACAGAAGAACAGTGAACATCCTATAATACATATGAGGTCTGGAATTAAGAATTGTCGGTCCCCTCATATGGATTTTTTAATTTCAGGAAACAGGACACCAGCAAATGAGGCTGGTGTTAGTCAAATACTTATTCTCTGAACAAATGGGTCTATTTTCAGGAAAAGGGCAGATTAGAGAGTTTGGGGAAGAGGATGAATGAGTTCTGGTCAGAGAATCTGAAGCAGAATTTTTAAAATATCTGTCTGGTGGTGTCTAACCAAACAGATACAGAGCAAGATAAGAAGATACGAGGATGAAACACATTCCAGACACTGGACCTTTATTTGTTTAAACAAATTAAGGTCTACAGAAAAGCTTTTGAGCATTCCTAAGGAATTAACATATACTAATGCCTTGAATTTTATGTCTGTCCGTTACAGGAGGTACACGATACAGTAGCCTTCTTGTATCCACTACCTACCTCGCCCAACAGATCACCCTTAAAATTGTAAAGAATTAGTTGTAGCTAAAAATTCAATGACATGAGTAAATGAAAGTGCCCAGAATGTTCTGTTTACCTTTACTCTCTCGTTCATGTACGATCAATCTTTGCATTTTTAGTCCTTGTCTATCTTTAGCATGTGTGCTTGCAATTTACATTAAGCATTACTTTGCAAGAAAGAATCATGTGCATCATGAAAAAGGATGTTCTTCACTGGTCTAAAGCATATTGCTTGTTCATTAATTGTGAAAAAGTCAAGAATAATACAGGAAAATCCATGGGTACAGCTTGTTTTTGACGGTATACAGCTTGGAATGTCAGGGTAAGAGCTTAAATGAATTTCCACAGACTTTCCATTAGGCACCAGAAATAGCTCTACGTAATATGCAAAGTGCAAATAATGTGTTTCCTTAAACTCTCTTGTGCTTTAATGAAATACCTAGGTAATATCACTTAAAGCATCGAGGAAGTGTCATTTTATAGAAAATATACAGGAAAAATAAAATATGTACATCTTAAAGCAGAACAGCTATTTTAATCAAATATTTACTCACTCAAAATAGTGTTTTTAAGTGATGTGAAAGAAGGAAACAGTAATTACAGTAGTGCTATTATAGCTTTAGAAGAACTATGCTTTTATTTCCAGGTATGAAAATTGTGGGAAAATTCAGGAATAACCATAATCAGTATTCAGCTATTGTTCCCATTCCCTTTTGTGCAATGCTTGTTTAGATACAAAAAAGAATTTCCTGGCTAGTAACCAGGCAATTATTCATGTTTAAAAACCATAAATTTATTGCCACGAGGTAAGATAAGACTATTGTGTGGATGTCTAGCCCACATGAAACAAATTACAAATCTCAGTTCTGCGTTTAATATTTTGCCTGTGTAAGTAATTAAAGCTTTCAGAAAAAAAGGTCTAAGGTAAATCAGGCAGCTACAATTTATTCAGACATTTTTGAAGATTTTAACAGAAGTTCCTACCAAAATATGAGTCTGAAAAATCACTGGCTGATTAATACTGCAAACTGTTTTAATGAATAAAATTAAAGACTAGGAATTTTTAAAATGGAAAAAAAAAATAAGAAATAAATATTCTGCTTTCTCTCAGAGTGGAGAGTATTCTACTTCAAGAACAGTTCCTCAAGGGTTCTAATGAGTAACTCTCAGAATGGAAATAGTTTAACTGTAGAGAGATTTAGGGGATCATGACTGTTATACATAGTTAAACAGAAGCTTGAAAGTAGTGAATTTAAAAAGTTGGAAAAGAGGCTGTTCATGAGGAGTTATTTTTAGTTTTGAATGCTACAGGGTCTAAGATTGCGAAGAATGAATGACGTGGGCCAGTACAATGATAAAATTATGTATCAACAGTGGCCAGGAAAACTACATGTAAATGGTTAATTTTGTCTGCTTATATACACTGACAGCTTCTTAGTGGCTGAAAACACTGTGGAAAGAAAACTGAGCATCATTAAGGAGAAACCAGTAAACAGTCTGATGAAACATACAGCAGTCATAAGCATAAATAAGATGCTATGACAGATATAATTAGAAATGGACTAATAGACGTTATATATAATTACCTTAAGCACAGTTGTGAGATGACCATACTAAGGCTAAAAGACTTCTTTTCACACTTAACAACCAAATATTTTTTCTTCCTATGATATCCACAGAGCTAATTTAATCTCAGAACCTTCCTTGTGCATGTGGTGTTCAATCAAAGTGTACTGGAAAAACATAGAGACATTCAAGAGATGCCTTAAATGCCTTAGGTCTATGCCTATAAGAAATTTCTGCAGCTTAGTAGGAAATCTAACAGCCTAGTTATTCTGAATGGCCCTCAGTGCTATGGTCGGTAGAGCTGATCACTTCCAAAATTGTTTCTGATACTCTTGGAAAAAACTATGGCCCTTACGCACCAATGAAGGAATGAAATGTCATACCTGTTCACTAGTTTACCTGGCAGCAGAGGTAGAAACTTTTGTCTGATTTAACTGGCATAAATCAAACCATGCATAAGGATCAAAATGTACTTTGCAATCTGGCTTTGAATGATGCTCTCCTTCAAAAGTAAACAGACATGGAACTTGGACAACATTTCCAGACATATTTTCTTGAAGCATTCTTTTCAACACAAGTATTCTCAAGTTAGTAGCAATAAATCAAATTGTAGACATACATATGTAGCCTTGTGGTATGTTGAATTAAAGGTGGTGGGAGAAGATATCTTGTATGTAATGACATCTAAAGGCAAAAATAAAGTAGTAAAACTTGGGTTCTCTGTGGGAAATGATGTAATCATATTAAGAATTATTTTCCATGACTAAAAGTTGTATGAAACATCTTTTGAAACTGTTCTGACCAGATTGCTGTGTGCACTTCATTTATTCCATCCCTTTGCCCATGTTAATTTTGGCAATAAAACAAAAATCTAGGAGGACATCTTTCAGAGAAGTCATCACTGCCTACAAGGATGTCTTACCTCTCATTTAGAGAAGCCCTGGTTTTCAATTAAATTACTTGTAAGGCTGTAGATGATAACATGCAACACAGCATTAGTGCTGGGTGTTACATCACTGTCTCAAGTCATGTTTACCTTAAAGAATGTCAGTCATTCTATATTCCGACTACCTGTCAATTAGCTGCAATGAAAGAATATTTAAATACTTCACAGTAATTATTTCGGATTAGAAATGCTACTTTTTTTTGGCATGCCCCTGCTTATGAACACACAAAAAGTAAATGATCCCCCCTTCTTCATGAAGAACTGACTTTGGTGGGAGATCTACCAAGCACTACCTACCTCAGACTTAAAAAATTGTTGGCAGCACAAGTTAAAACAAATGAGTTGCACACTTGAAGCCTATGCAAATACATGCAACACATCACATATATCCTGACCACACCAAGATAAACTATGCAAGTGACGCAAAGACAACTTGCTTATGGGCAGTAGAACTGTTATTCTGGGGGCCTGTCTGCCAAGCTGTGTACGCACAGTTTAGTGGTGTTAGATTTCATTTCCCTGACTTGCTGAGTATAGAGAAGGGATTCAGAACCATAGGAGTGCAATGTGTTTGATAGCAATCTTTATTCAGCTTACTACTGGTTTAGAGCTTGTAGCTCACAGAAAATAACCTGTAACATTTATTTGCTTCTATCACAAACTACAGCACAGTGGCATTTATACTTTAGAAACTTCCCCGCTTCTGAGCTAGAGTCTGCTTAAATTATTATTTTTTTTATTTCCATTGCACAGTAGAAGACATTGTCTCACCTAAATCCCTGTGGCTTTACCAGGATTCTTACTATTGTTCTCTTGAATCTGTTGCTTCTTGCTCCTTGGGACTGAGTATTGTAAAGCCAGCACGAACACCTGCAATTGTGCAGTTTGCGAACCTGCATATGGGACTTGCCTCTGCTTTTTCAGCCTTTCTTTACATCTAGTTATTTTGGTAACTGGTTTCCTACTTTTCTCTAAACTTTTCCCTTAATCCCACAGTTAAGACAGGCTTTTCTTATCTACTTCCTGTTCAACACTCAGAATTTTTGGAACAACCTCTTTTTGTATATTTGTAGCTATTGTATATTGATCTAATCCCAGTACTACAGCTGCCTGGCTATATCCTGTTCTATTCTTAGGACATGTCTCCACAATTGGATAAACTGAAATAATATGATGTAGCATAAAATAAGTTATTTTCCTTTTCTATTGGCAAAATTTATAGGTACTCTTGAAATTGCTCTTACCAAAACAGAACTGAGACTAGGATTTTTTTCATGTGACAAATAGCAACGTGAAGTAATTAGAGACAAATCCCATATAAAAATTTCAGATGTTAAAAACCTCTAAACTTTCTACATCTCAAGAACTACAGAGTGTTTTCAGTCTGTTGCCTGACTTCAAGAAAAACTCAGCCAAAGCTACATACTAAGCATATACTAAGCACATATTACGCAATATTGTGTATTGCTGTAACCATCATTACAGCATGCCACAAAATGCGTACTTAATAGTCAGTCAGAACAATCAGGTTAGCTTTACTGTGGTCATTTAGTTTTGCAGTAATACAGGAAGGAACATTCTAGCCTAAGGAATTTGTATGAACTGCATTAAGTGTACATTGATATATGTGAGTTATCCTATTACCTGCCTATGATGACATTTTGTTGTTCATAAAGGGAAGAAAGATATTTTCACTAAATTAGAATGTTCAAATCATTTGCCATAATTGCTTTTGGTTAGTAATTAAGCAAAGGTTATTCTGTAATAATAATGTAACTATGGTAATATGATAATAAGTAGGGATATAATTTTGCTAAAAGCGATCTGTGCCACCAATAGTAATTACACTCTCCTTTGTTAACCACTATGATTAAGAAATGATTAGAAAATGAATATCGAAAGTAGCATGTACACAGGGTATTTGCTTGAAGCTTCCCTTATTGGTATTAAACATCATGCCAGGTTGCTTCTGGTAGACAATTTTAAGATAAACAATACAAATAGAATAAACAACCATTTTCGTTTTAACCACAAAGAAGGATGACCAATGACCTTCTGCTTATTCCATTTATCTGGCATGAAATGAAGCTAGAAAACTTTTTTTTTACTAATATTTAAGTCATCTATAATTTTAGATTTTAGATTTTTCAAATGCGATTCACAATAGTGACTGATCTGTTTCACTAACAAATCTGGTCCTCACAGCAGCTGCCCATCTCCCGTAGTGCAGCTACCTGCCTACCTTTAAGAGCCAGTGCCTGTCACCCTGAAAGAGGCAGTTCACATTTCTTTTCTGAAGATTTCTTGTCTAAATTAAAATGCACATAGCATTTTAAATTCTTTATTGCATGAGATTGAAAATTTATCCAATCTTACTGGTTTCCCCACCTGAGAGACAAACTCTTTCATCATGCCAAATGATAAATCCTAGGAACACCAGAGATTTGTACAGCTACAGAATATGCACCCAAATCTTGCTTTATCCGTTTCCATAGTAAGTCACTCCAGGCCACAGGCTGAATTGGTTCATGCGGGTTAGACATCAAAGGACAGCCCACAAGCAAGGTTTACAGCCAGCACTAGGAGCGTTTGAATACAACCTGCTCTGAAAACAAACACTAGCTGTTCTTAATCCCACTCCAGTAAACAAGTTGGGAAAGAAGATATGCAATAATTTCACTTTCAGAGTGGGGTTTAGGTAGTTCTCAGATTGTTGAAGGAACAGGGTCATAACAAACAACAGGATAAAACAAATGCTGCGTACCCTTTTCCAGACAGTAGTGAAAATCCCATTAACAGCTTGGTCTTGCCAGCAGATGTGTAATTGAAGACACAAACTATTCAGAACTTTCTTTCTCTCCTAATGCTCCCACTACACAGATAACTTTGCATTAAATATGATGCCAGCTGTGCCTCAAAGAATGAAATCTCTCTCTTAGATTAGATGGTGTTTTGTACGCCCTGCACAAAGGTGCCTTTACAAGGTCCCAAAGAATTACAGGTTATTGAGGGCTGCATACCTCACCTGATTTCAAAACTGCCCATTCCTGGATAACAGAAGGGATTCAAGAATAACCCAGGAGACTGCGAGGACACGTTAAAACACAGAGGTCTAACTTCAGGACCACCTGGAGATCACACAAACTGCTCTGAATTGCAGTGAATAGAGAGGTGATGTTTGGTCCCCATACTCCATACCACGAGATGGCCAGACAAGGAATTGCATATGACAGGGAAAAAACGAAAAGAAAAAAAAAGAAAAGAAAAAAAAAAGAAAAGAAAAAAGAAAAGAAAAAAAGAAAAAAAAAAAAAAAAAA